>MU918174.1:0-10374 GCA_036418165.1 Cooperia oncophora | reverse complement strand
TAATGTCGCACATTGCAGAAAATATACCTTTCCTGTGAAATTTCTGTCCTGTTTGGAGCATCTTTATACCTTCATTCTTCAGTTTCCCTCTGCCGAAGTTCTCGTGTATCTCGCTATTGGCGCCTTGTTTGTTCTGAACCTATGCTATGGCGAACGCTATGCCAATTACCACGTGAATTTCGTCTCTGTTCTGCGGAAGCAGAATCATCGCAGTTACGAAGCCACACGTCCGAATGTGGTACAGTTCGATGGAAAGAAGCGTTCTCTGAACGCTACAGACTTTGGAGAAATTGGCACGCAGGACGGTAAGTTGCTTCGATTTGGTCACCACAGTTCATGACGTAGGATGGTGCATTGGGAAGATCACGTGCGTACTTTGGGGATCCCCAGAGAGGGGTCGTATTTGGTTGCTGCAGAGGCGAAGGAGGTCGCATTTAGCTTCTTTTATTTTCAGCTATTAACTTTTGCGCAGTTTTTCTTTTCAACTGCGCCATACACACCGAATACACCCCTAACCCGCTTAGCAGCAATTTTTTTTCAGTCGTTTTTTTTGGGGTAGGAAGGCTGGAGAATCTAGGAAGATGGTAGTTAGGATCAGCATGAGAATTTTACTGGGGTCGTATTTTGCAAAACCCTTACTTAACGGCAAGACGGGGTTTATCGCTGGTTTTGTCCCACCAATGCATAAATCATGCATAAATCGTTGAATGGCATTCGTTTGTGTTTTCTGCCGCTTCCTTTCTACGTCAGCCTTTCTTGTATCAAGAAATTCGGGACGCGCCATCGCTTCACCGCAAAGCAACATTCCCTGTCAGTATCCGGAAAAAAAACGAACAGTCAGATGGCTTAACTCTGCTTGGACTCCATTCAGAAAAGTTACATATTTATCAAATGATCTTATTTCAAAAATGTTTCTGACTTTCAGTTGTGTCGTGCGCACATTTTACGGGTCACACTCAAGGAATTACATGTGTACAATTTGATGACGATAGAATCGTTAGTGGTTCTTCTGACACCACAATACGTATTTGGGATTTGAGAGGGTCAAGTGATGTAGGGAGTAAGTTAATTCTATTCTCCTTCGATATGACTCTCATTCCTTTCTCCAATAAAAACTTCGGGTTTTTGTACCTTCTGGTTTTTATGCGTTTTCAATTGCAGATCTCGGAACAATGGCGTTGAACGGTCACTCCGCTACCGTTCGTTGTCTCGATTTGAACGGAAACGTGTTGGTATCTGGTTCTAATGATTTTTCAATCAAAGTGTGGAATGTCGATGTTAATCCGAGATGGTCTTCCATCGGATGCCGTATGACAATGCTTGGTCATTCAAATTATGTCAGATGTCTACAGGTATGGCTCCTTCTTTCCTTAAACTGAACGATTTCCAATTTATCGCTTTTCAGATGGATCATGAACATTTAATAAGTGGATCATATGATATGCATTTGAAGTTATGGTCGCTGAATACTGGAGCTTGTGTGCGAACACTTGTGTAAGTTTTCTACAGGGTTCATCAAGTTTCACCTGAACCCAGGTGGAACCACATACCTTATTTTCTTAAATTTAAGGCTACCTTTCCCTCTGAGCGCTGTCTGTAATTTCGGCAAGGAAACAAACTTGCTTATTTCACCTCCTGATTTTTTTTTTGATTTGTGTGTGCAGTTTTGTTGTCCAACACGTACTAAACCAAGTAAGATTTCATGCCGTGCTTCATATGTATCACTACTACTTCGGAGAAGCAGTTTGTCTGGCCTTTTGCAGAGACTGTTGAAGACTTACACTTTTGTAAAGTGCAAAGTTTTTTTGCGAATATTACTGCATGGTGTCAAGTCAGATAAAAAGTAGAGAGGGCTGTGATGCACCAAAATGTCCGCTGCATTATATGAGACCTTGGATTGGGGAAAAAGGGCTGCTGTTTGGTTCGGGAGGAATATTTTTCTCTAGTTCCTCTTGTTCCTGATAAATTACACATAACACCTTGATGAAAACTGTGGACTCTTGCGAAATTTAAACGAAGCCCCCTGCTATTATTCAGCTTTGCAGGATTTCACAGGTTTCCACAGGAGACATCGACAATGGTCGATGGGAACCAGCAAAAAGCCCCCAAGCTAAACTGCGCTCAAAATTGTATCAGAATCGAACTAAATCAATACTCGTCCGATGGCCTGATTATTGTATTTTAGTGGCCATAACGACTCAGTGCTATGCGTACAGTATCGTGATCGTGACTCATTAGCTGTTTCTGGATCGGCTGATAATTCCATCAAGTGTTGGGATACAAGAACGGGAAGGCCAGAAATGACGATACACAATGCGCATGATAACGCGGTACGTGCCTTTCAAGAATTATCATTTTACCTCCGTTTGTACTTTTTTCAGAAGCTTTTTTAAGGTCACATGCGTTCGTTTCGATGATCATCGAATCGTTTCTGGTAGTGTTGATAGGATGATAAAAATGTGGGATGTACGAACGGGAAAGTGAGTTGAGATGGAGTTTTTGCTACGAAATGTTCATTATCAGAAATGTGGCGAGCTGCCTAGTAGGCTGCGTTCATAAATACTTTGCGATACCGTTGGCGCAATCAACATTTTCGACCGCTGTGCTGAGAAGATGAGATGCGTATCGATCCGACGTAACCGACGGAAGGCCGCGTTCATAGCTTGCGACAGTGAAGAATCTAATCTGGGCGTAGTCGCCGAAATTCGCCACGGAAATCTTTGGTTACGTCGAATCAGTATACATGCTTTCCTTCCAACGTAGATGTCGGCATCGCAGGGTATAATCGCAGTCTGAGATTTAGCATGCCCAAGTACCCAAGTACTGTGAGAGAAATGAGAGAGACTTTTGTTTTCAGTGTGAAGTAGTATGTGAATAGAAAGTTCGTCCTTCAGATGCATGCATACGATTGATTGGAAATTAGCCGAAGGTCATACTGGTGTGGTGCGCTGCCTTCAAGTGGACACATGGAGAATCGTTAGCGCAGCCGATGACAGAACCATCAAGGTATTTTTTGTTGGGCAGTTCGGCTACGGGGGGGCATTTTGCACTTATGCTACTTTTCATCGACGTGTGGACGCATTGTCGACGTGATGTAAAATTCGTATGTTGCCTTGTGTCGTCACGAATCACGAAAGTTAACATACCAAGCTGCTCTTATCTTTTGTTATTGCAGTAAAGGCCATAGGAGGCAACGTCAGGTCACAAAAACTGGTTTTCAGGCTTACAGTTAAGGTGGGAGGAGAGGGGGAACCAAGATTGCCTGTCTTTTTATTTTTATGAAACTTGTGGCAATACACTGGAACTATTTTACACTGATTGATTTGCTCCTCCCGAGGTTCGGCGCAACAATTTAATCCTTCTTTCGTTCATAAAATTGCGCAATATTTGAGTCGATGGAATGGTCTTTTCCTAAACCCATGGTTGAACATCCTCATGCAGGAAAAAAGTCTACTTGGTGCAGTCCATGCCTGCCCCATTTTGTATGTTGTATTGAACTTTTCTTTCTACGTTTTCGATGTTTCATGTTCTCATCTTAAGCCCGTTTTGTTCCATCACTGCTACCTTATCTAAGCTCACTCACTCATAAAGACACGCGTGGGCTCACGTAAGGCACTGAACCATCAGTTTTTGAATGGGCCATACCCACGGTTTTGAGAGGGTGACGTTAATTACGATTTGACCCACCCGAGACACAGAGCAGTTGATATGAGCTAATTTTTTTCTCCCCGTCCAAATCTGATACGTGTTGATTTGTGAGCTGGTCAGGAAATCCTGTTGCCCAGATATGTGTTTTTCTACTGAAAGGCAAAATACTTGAGCTAGTAATGGCGCATAAATTTGACGGAGAGAGATACTATTTGTGATTTTCATTAAGCACTGAGGCTAAACGGGTGGGGATTATTTGCGAAACCTTGCAAGGACGTGCACAAACTATAGAGTATTTCTAGCTTCTTGACTTGACCATCTACGGTTCTGCACGATGGATCAAAATCAGATCTGGGTGCGAGTGCCACCCCGCTAACACTTTTTTGACGGCCTTTGTCGCAGTGAGGAAATATCGGTGGATACCCATCCTAAAGTGCGTTCATGCTTCGCGTCAGCGTTTGAGCGTACGGCAGGTTTTGAGTGTGTGGGGCGTTTTCGGCGACCAAGGGGTATAGGTATTGATATAGCTTGTTTAGCGTACTCTGCCGTATGAAAGCGCTAATGCAATGTGTGAACGCATTCTTACATCCATTCGAAGACGAGGTCATTCTATCCAATGCGTCGTTGGAGAGCGGCTTAGTTTTACTGTCGCGCTCGAGTTTCGCGTAGCAAAGGTCTTTGAACTTATAATCCCTCAAGCGTTTACCTTTTTTAGCTTGCGTAGTTTTGGAAGTCTGAAAGTTTTTCCAGTATCCTGAAGTTTCTGGTCTTCTAATGCTTATAGTATAGGTTTGGAATGTGGACTCCCTCCAACGCCTTTGCACGCTGCATAGTCACGAAGATGGCGTGACCTGTGTTCAGTTCAGCGATAGACAGATTGTATCTGGTTCGTACGACAAGACGGTGAAGTTGTGGGATTTCAGTCGTTGTTGAGGCTTCATCGTTCTTTCTCATTTTTTTTTTCTGTAAATACGTTGAAACATCGTTGTTGTATCATAATCGCTTAGTTATTGTATCCTTTCGAAAGCAACAATCATTTCCTACGAGGTGAACTATTCTTGTCGATTTGCTTTGTCAGTATGAATCCCAGTTCCTGTCTTTGTATTATCGCGATTTATTTCTTTCAACGGCATAGCAAACTGACTGTTGCTCTATAGTTTTGTATGCTTTGACATTTTCGTTGAACTCAGTTCTATTAAAGGCAAAGGTTACGATGGCTAAGGCGGTCGCCAGCGTCATTGCTGGAAGGGCTGAGTAGGATGTGCCAAACGGGGTCGCTCAGCCCTTCCACCAAAGACAGTGGCAGCAGCCGCCTTCCTCCAGCACTCGCTCCCACTGCCTTTTAGTTCGTCTAACGTCCGAAAAGTGTAAGTGCTGTGCAGTCTGTGATATGCATATATGTATATGTTATTCTGCATAACTTTCCTTTGAAATACTCTTCAATTCCAGTTGTTCACTTGGTAATATTTTACCAGATTTATGCTACTCTCGGTGTGTTCGTTTAATTAGACGGACCGAGAGATAGTCAGAAACAGTTGTAGTCTATACATATGCGGGCTTCTTCTATACATGCGCTTATAAAACATTTATGCTCGGACAGACTAATTTGTGTGAACATGGTTGAGTCCTCTGATCGGATACATACTCTTATTTGCGGTAGAAGGAAGTTAATTTGGCAGGTGCTGCTCAATTATGTTCAATCTAGTTGTTAAATCGTAATCGATTCCCACCCTTCTATCCAAGTTTTCCATCCTTTGGAGCAGATTAAGTCCGAGGCTTGCAGCTAAGACTGAAAGTGCGTGCCGCATCCGGAGAAGTGGTTCCAGCTTTGTTCGCTGCGGATGCTGTGGCGTTTTACGTTGGGGGAATGAGGTGGGGATCTGGGTTTGCTGCGGCCCCGACCTGTTCTCCCCCTACGCTGGTCCCTTGTTAGCTTCCACAATTGGTGGAGAGGTTGGCCCCTGAAATCCTTAGCATCCGCGGTAACCAAGACCCTATGTAGCGTCATGTTTTAGGCCTTAAGGGTCGCATATTTGACGGCAGGTTATTGTACAAGGGTGGCCACTACCTAATGATTCTGCAGGTGCAGGTATGGTGCTATTAGTGAAACTATGTTGATTATCCGTTCAGATGAAAAAAAAGCCGTATACTAGGCAGGTATGGTGCTATTAGTGAAACTATGTTGATTATCCGTTCAGATGAAAAAAAAGCCGTATACTAGGGGATCAACTAATCTTACTCTTACTTAATCAGTCCCTTCAAATTCAACTTACGCTTTTAAGGAGAACATATGTGTACAAGACCATTTTATCGTACTAGGCAAGTCTTATACCATGTAGCTGGCCTTGGAAAAGTGAAAGGTATAGTTCGGCCTGAAAAGGCATTTGAGAACTGTCTGCGGCCTATGCGCATGATAATGTGTGGTGAGATCATAAGAAAACTTAACGTCAAGTTATTGAGCCATCTCGAAGGGTCGTTTGCATTTCTGCTAAGCTCCCGCTCTTTGTTTGCTTCGATACGAATGTTATTGCTCATTCTGTGATATTGGTGACAACACACGATTACAAGCCTCTTTTTATGTCTACCCTTCATGGGAAAGAGCGGACGGCGGTCACATAGGGGTGAGGCAAGTTGCTCGAGCTCGTCATGTCGATGCTGGAGATGCTGAGCCATCGGCACGGAGTGACGATGAGGATTCACAAAGCGGCGAAAAATCCGACGGGACATCATCGGAGTCTGAACAGAAGTACGAGATGCCATGCAAATTGGCGATGTATGACTTCAATCAATGTGATCCGAAGCGATGTTCAGGGAGGAAGTTGTTGCGAGCTGGATTGATTAGTGAAGTGAGTACAAGATTTACTAGCTATTACAGTCCGGGTGTTGATACTTGTAGAAGAGGTTGTTGGCGACGTAGCTTTTTCAGTTTAAGAACCGATTCTCTACTACAAAAAGGTTCTCTTGTTTCGAGTTTGGGTTATTCCTTAGGCTGCGTTCATACTTGCCAGTGAGGAGACTCGGCGATTCGAGAGATTGTTCGCCAAGGAAGTGAATAAGTATCGATCGGCGCCCGTCGATATCCATGCACTCCATGATCGCGCGATCGCTCGAAACGCTGAGTCGCCCAAAATGCCGGTTGTCCCCAACCACCAGATCGATACCTATACCTTCCTCGTCGCGCAATCTCTCGAATCACTGAGTTCCCCAAATCGCCAGGTCTCTTTAGTCACGAAGACTGAAGGATAAGCTGCCGCAAGCGCACTGATTGATTAGTCCTTTACCTGCCTAAATCAGGTCGCATGGCCGTGTTTGTTGTAGGTGCGCCTCGGCAGTCGATTTCCTGGCCTAGTCCTGAGCCCCACGGGCAAGACGACATTAGCACCTTCCGATCGTGATTTCATCGACCAGTACGGGTTGGGAGTGGTTGACTGCTCATGGAAGGAGGTTGAAAGAACACCGCTACATAAGGTATTTTATCTCGCTACATATGTGTGATGCGGGGATTTCTGATGTGTATCGCCCATGTATCCCATGCATGTCCGTGATTTGCAGGTGAAGGCCCCTGAACATCGCCTTTTACCGTACTTGGTAGCAGCTAATTCTGTGAATTACGGACGCCCATGCCACCTTACATGCGCTGAGGCCTTGGCTGCAGGTACGGCTTCGACCATGTCATACCGGGTGTTCCAGATGTTTTGAATGTTTTTTCAAGGTCTTTATATTATTGGTCACGTTCGAGCCGCTGAGGAATTGATGAAACAGTTCACATGGGGACCACATTTTATCGATTTAAATCGTGAGCTGCTGGACAGCTATGCGAGTTGTGGTACACATGAGGAAGTTATTCAGAAACAAACTGCTTATCTAAATCGATTAGAAAGAGAAGCTGAAGAAAGCAGGAGTAGAGGCATTGATTTGCCTCCTAGTGAGAGTGAATCGGACGAAGAAGAAGTTCAGAGCTAGCTCCGAAACCAGCCACTATAGGTTATATTGTTAACCAGAATCGTCCTTAGCATTTTCATACTGCGCTATACCTTCTTTCTGTTGTTTTCTGCTGTCTGAACGTTTTTAACTTTATGGGTTAATTCTCAAACATTTGCAAATTTCTAGCCCACTGTTGAGACCATTTTCGCTTGTTTTTCTGTTCGTACCTCTTATGATTGTGTTGATGCTCTTCGGAAATCGTTATTGTCATATGTTGTTATTGTTGTGCCTGATAAAGGAATTCTTTTCAGATAATGGATTGGGAAGACCAATTCGAAGCAGGTTTCAAGTATGAACTTCAAACAGAAGGAATGCGACAAGGAGCAGAAGCTCGGGTCTACATCTGCACTTATCTGGGTAGACCAGCAGTCATGAAAGAGCGGTGGGTTGTGGATAATTGCAAGAACTCGTGACAATATCTTGTAGATTGATCGCATTGACAGCTTTGTTAAAAAATACCGTCACCCAGAGCTGGATCGAAGGTTAAATAAGGCGAGGATGCGGAATGAGCTCAAAGGGCTTGTCAGGGCACAGGAGGTGAGAACAGTTCACTTCGACAAAGCTTGTTCTTTTCTCTGAAGCGTTGCTGATGAATGGCTGCAAGCCTTATTGTAAGGTCTCTTACATTTGAATATCTAGCAAACCGGGATTAGGAAACGAAACCGGTGGTACAACTCGAGACGGAATGATCTTGCTCCTTACCCCTCCCCCAGGGCCATGAGAAAGATTTTACGGATCGTGAACCGCTGCTATCATGAGCCAAGCTTCTGCAGGAGCCCCTCTATTTCTCACCTCCCGATATACAGTTCTAAATTCCAGTTAGGAATTGGAGCACCCGCCGTGTTTTTCATAGACAGCGATAATAACAGAATAATAATGGAGCGAATAGAAGGTTGTACGGCAAACTCGTGGATTGAAACACGACGACAGGAAGAGAACGGATCAGCCCAGTTTGTGGTGGGTGCACTGTTACGGATAAAAGCAAGAGGTTTTCTTTTTCGCAACTGGACCGTCGCTCTTTCAGGCAGAAACCCTGGAACTTGGAAAAACTATTGGTGAAGCCGGTTGGGAAAATGCACTTTAGTAATCTGATACATGGCGATCTCACCACTTCCAATGTTATTCTGAAAGATGGCGACTACAAGAGACCCTATTTCATTGATTTCGGATTATGTGCTCTTGGAAAGGTTAGTCAATACTTCGCTGTTTTTTTAGCAAAAGAGACGCGATGCATCAGTGCACGCTTCAACTCAGTTTTTGAAAACAGCTGCACGCGTGGTCCGAGGATCAACTCCCAGATTGGCTCCATTCCGGCCAGTCAAGCTAGCAAATTTGTACCAGATTGGTCTGATGGTGAAGAGATAAGAACACTGACTTCTACATTGGCTGGCCCCGCAAATGTAGATCACATTCCGTTCAGTATGCCACTTCGGTACTGAAGGGAAGTAGATAGAATGCGTGGCACTGAAATGATTGATCAACGGCGGAAGTTTTATGCGTCATATCCATATTTTGGGAACTAGTGAAGGTCGAATGGCTGCTCATTGCATTCGTAGATTGGCTAATTACTTCACAGAAAGGTAATGTTCCCAGTCTAGGCCACTCCAAAAAGCTGTCCTTCGAGCACTAATCGCATGGGGTTGATCGGCAATTACTGGTGGGATGGGTTAATTAGGGCTAATATTTGCAAAATGAAAAAAACCGTTTAAAATGGGTTTCAAGGCTCTGCATTTGTTAAGCTACCTACCAGCTCCAAACAACAGGGTTTTCAGTCAGGAACTCAGAAAAATATTTGTCAACGGCGAAAACTTTATCCTTCTTATTCTTATCCAGATTTCACCGGAGGATAAAGGAGTTGACCTATACGTTCTGGAAAGAGCAATGATCAGTACTCATATTGATTCTGAAGAGATGTTCAAGAGTGTTCTCGAAGGCTACAAGAGCGTCAATCAAAAACAAGGGATGGCAGTTCTGAAGTGAGTTTCCTTCAATATTTCTGCACATTATTTCCTCTAAATTTGGATCTCTAAGGAAACTGGACGAGATTCGATTACGTGGACGCAAGCGAGATATGACGGGATAATATGTACTGTTCCTTGATGTATGTGTTACTGTTGAACTGTTGAGCTTGTTATTATCAAATGAAGTTGTAATATGAGCGTTTTTACAACATGTTTCCGGGAATTTTCCAACTGTACCTGTTGTCATTTTCTCTGATTTTTTTATGGCAGTACCGTTGGTTTTCAGATGAGCGGAGGTAATGGAGCTCAAAACAATTGTAATGATTCGCCGTCTGGACTTGTCAGTGGAAGAATGTACCTCACAAAGGTAATTACTGCTTCATGTAGGATTTGTATCTGAAAAATCACAGTCAATCTGTTTAGGTTGCTGGACTGCCAGAAGAATACAACGTCGACGCTTATCATCTCAGCGATATTCTTCAATTAATTCGCCCTCATCTCTCGATCCACTTCAATTTCATGATTGATCTCGAATGGCTGATTAGGTGCGTAACTGCTGAACAACAATCTTTCCTCCCTACTATAGCTGCTCTCTTTTTTCAGGCAATACCCAGTACCATGCAGAGATTCTCCAATTCATTGTGTAGTAGGTGAGAAAGCGGGCACAGATAAAAGGTCTCTTTTGAAGGTGAGGATTTTCGCAAGCCGTGCAGTTTTATTGTAACAGTCTGGCTTATAAATGCTCCCTCTACACAGACAGGGGATGGATCTGAAGCAGCCT
>MU918169.1:2617-12997 GCA_036418165.1 Cooperia oncophora | reverse complement strand
TGTGACGGAAACATTATTGCTGGGTGACAGGGAAGGCCAACGTGTACTCGATAAGGGGCGTTAAAAGAGGAGGGTCACCTATTCATGACGCGCGACACAGCATCAGCCATGCGCTGGTTCCGTCAAGTGATGTAGAGGGTGAGATAGGGACATTGACGGTGGGTGACATAAAGTGATAACATTCGATGGGGGCCTATAAGGGACGTTGCCGTCGTCGTTGTTGGTCAAGGTGGTAGAGACTTCACATTACTAATTATAAAGATTTAGCTATGAGGATACTGACGGCGGGTGACAGGTAATCATATCAACTGATAAGAATTGATAAGAGACCATCTTTACTACGATTCTTACTAATTCTTACCACTATACTGCCAAATATTACAGGCTGGGTAGATGAAGTCTCTCCTCTAGCCGCACAATGTCAACAGAACGAAAGCAACCACCAAAGCTACCTGCTCCTACATGCATTAAGTGTATGTAATGATGTCGAGCGGAGGGGAGGTACATTAAAGGCAGTTGGCACGATAAATCCCCCAAGACAACTAGAATACTAGGATCAATACTCCTGGCAGGATAGAATTCCGCGACCCTGGGCAGGCGCTGCATAGCGGTTTCCCCGAGGAAGGTGCCCTTATAAGGGCCCTATCAAGCCACAACATTACGACCCAAACGCCCGCCCACAAATGGACGACCGTTCCTGACGCTCGTATTCATTCATTTGCTAAGCAAATTATGAAGCGAAGGGATTGGTATGAAGCGGCCGTGATGCTGCATGCATACATGGGTACACATATGCAGCCGTATCTTCGGTAGCGGTGATTGGTAAGATGCCGGAAACTCGTCCGAAATCGATTTTCAAGTCACTGAGAACGGAGGCTTTTTCTTCGCAGGATTTTGACCGTTTCACTCCGTTCTTTCGCCATTTCCCCACTATACAGCGCCCTACTAGCATTTTAGGCTAAGTAGGAAACCATCGTGCCAACTGCCTTTAAGCGCCTGAAACGGTTAAAAAATCAAAAGTCGAGGAGATACGGGTCGCAATCAAACCAAAAGATGGAAGTAAGTAAATAATTCAAGATTAGTGGAAGATATGATAATATCAGCCACTGGTGTGTGGGTTGGGGGGGACAGGGGGAAAGGGTGGGGGTGGTTCCGTCAGTTTGTCGCGAAATTCTCAGTGCTCATTTCACCAAAGGGAAAGTGTTGGTTCCAGGCAGGGAAGGGGTGAATAGTGATGATGGATGACAGTAATTGACAGCTGCTGATAAGAGCTGATATGGGCGTTGAAAATTAAGCGTCATGAAGTCCCATAGCGCACATCGCAGCAACAATGGTAAGATGGATCTAGGAAGGTGTCCAGGGGGTGGGAAGGGTACATCTATTGTGTACGACAGGAAGTGATAACAACAGATAACAGCTGATAATGAGCATAGATAAGTGGGGCCACAAAATTCATGATGCTAGTGCCGCGAAAGCGGAGCGCTAGTTCCACGAAGCAATGTAGGGATGGGACGGGGACAGCGATGGTGGGTGACAAGAACTGATAGTGAGTGGATAAACGCTGATAAGAGACGTTAGAAAAGAAACGAAATCTATAACGGGTCATTTCAGCAAGCGTCTTACGATCATTAGGACGTGGATAACATTATCTGATAACAACTAGTAGGGGCAATTTTATGGTTAGCTACATCCTCAGGTACAACTAGAAAAGAGGTGACATGAGTAATCTTCGTTACCTATTCGTGAGCGCACCCAGCCAGCACGCAGAAGCAAAGGACCGTAGTTCACCGCATAAAGTATCAATATTAGCGGCATTTTCAGCTCAAAACTTCCCCCGCTACGCCAGACCAAGTCCGGTTCCTGCAAAATAGAAAACCTTCTAGTGTCTATTCGAGGACTAGCGTGAACAAGTAAAAAACGTTAATACGCTACTGGTTAAGGAGTGGATCTAGAATACTAGAGTATGATAAAACTTGAAAACGTTTCCAAAAAAGGTAATCTCAACGAGGATGCATAATTCCTCTGCCGCCATCTACTTTCAACAGTTCGCCAGTAGTGAATGAACTCTTCTCTGAAGCGAGGAACAACACAGCTTCAGCTACTTCAGATGCTTCACCAACACGTCCGAGGGCGTGAGTAGTTTTGCTTCTCTCGAGGAACTGGAAGAGAGGCGGAATTTTAGGGAAATTCAGGTTATAGTACAGAAAAGAACAGAAATCCAATGAGGAACATAAAAGACTTCACCCCTTCATAGGCTGCATCGTTCATACCGGATCGTTTGTGGACCTCAGTGACGATAACACCAGGACTAAAAGTGTGAAGCTCAGATAAAACTAAAAAAACACTGGTGGGAGAAAGAAAAGAATCAGGTTTTGGGCATCTCTGAGCAGAGCTCCAATCCTTATTCTTAAGCACTTCTTGGACTATTTTTTGAATAGATCTTTTCCATTAGTATGGACGAAGAGGCAGACTACTACCACTTACGTAACTACATCACTTCGCTCGAATTGGGCATAAAAAATGAAAAATACACTCACTTAACTGCATTAACGCGTACTCCATGTGGCGCCATTTCGAGGGCTAGACATTTTGTGAACTGGTCAATAGCCGCCTTAGACATGCAGTAATACGAAACACCGGGGAACTGAAAACTCTGATCCTTAATCTCAACCGTTCTCTTTTGCCGTAAATGAACTGCCACGTTTTGATTTACACTTTCGCGGCGTGCCCTCTACGACGCGCTCCAAAATTCTTAAATTGAGAATGAACTGGTGTAAATAATTGTTGAGCCAACATGATCAAAGGGTCGTATCAGGTCTCTAATTAGGGGTCGTCGGGTTTTTTTTCGCTCCGGATGAAAGGGTGTGTCAGGCGGCATGGGTTAGGCCAGGCGCCTAATTCGTTTTTAACCAGCTGTTGAAGCGAGCAAGCGACACGACTGTACCGTGTCGTTCGTATCAGTCGTTTTCCAACAACTGTTGTCACTAAACCGCTTCAATAAGTGCTAGAGAACGGGTTTGGCGCCACGCTAAACACATCCCGCCTAAGACGCCCCTTCACCCGCAGCAAAGGAGACTACATTTGTCGTTGGGAGAAACTTTCGCAGACTGCCAGTTTCTCAAGTTTCAAGACGCTATGTATCCCTTCTTATAGCACCGCCGCAAAACCAATAGATGATCGGAGGTGTCCAACCTACACCGTACCCCATGCTCGACCGCAGTTTTGGGAAAATGAGGTGATTGTAAAAGGATCAAAAGATCGTACTGACTGGAGATAGTCCTTCTACTCTGACTATTGCAGCAGTCTTTCCAACGTACCTATTTATGTATTTGTTTTTCCACAGCCAAGCTATAGCCTAGTTCGCTGTGGACGACGGGGCGTGTCAGGCAGGATAAGTCTGGCTCAGTGCTAAACCCGTTCGAAACCAGCTATCGAAGCTAGCAGAGGCAAAACTCTATCATATCGTTCATATCACTCGATTTCTACCTTGTTGGCGTATACGCGCTTCAACACTGGCAGGAAACGGGTTTGGCCACCCTCATACTGCTTGAAACACCCCTTCAATCGCAGCGCACTAGAACATGTGTCTTTTTTTCAGAGCCTGACCAAAACGCTGCTCCGCAAAATCAGGGCTAAAGTAAATTCGAGAATGTATTAGTATATACCAAATAAAACAAAACTTCTAACCATTCATCGAACAAAAATGAATTTTCATGAAATTGTAAATGCTTTACAGGAGAAACTCACTGCACATGGACCTGCAATGCTTGAAACATTCACGATCGTTCCTTTCGTTTTAATTATGTGAGGCAGCGCTAGGCGAGTTAACATGACGACGCTAAAAAAGTTGTGACGCTTAAATACCAAGTTTCGGGTTGAATTCTTATTATATAAAGTAACGTGAGAGATAAATCCAATGCCGAAACTCATAGAGCCAAGGTTAACAATTGTCTCGCTCTGTAATGAAAGTGCCCTATAGGGAAACGTCTGATTGACATTTGAGCCAATACGAAAAATGAGCGGCACACAATTCAAGCACACCGATAAAGCTAACGGGGCGACCACAAACGACAGCCTATAGTAGCCCTAACAACTTCAAGCATGGAGAGCACATCTCTACAGTGATTGTTACAATCCCAAACCTGCAGTTCAGCCATGGGAATACAGGAGAAGCCATTCCGAAAGGGGGCAAAGATAAACGAATGACCGTTCATAGACAGCAAGGTTAGAAAAGCTTAGCCAAAACTTTACCTTCTTACATTCACATCCATCTGGCGATCGTACACTTCAATATCAGTGTCTATAATATTTCCAGATGTTAGAATTCCGGCGCAGTTAATCTGAAAAAAAGCAGCGGTTACGTGACCATTTCTCTTGAAACAAAAGTGCTAAAATTGTTAACTATTATTAATTAAAATGTGATCAAAAAAGCAATAATGAACAGAAACGTAATTCTGCACCAGTGTATCAATTCGCTGGAATTCTTTTATGGTATGATCGATGAGCTTCTGCGTTTGCTCGTCACATAAATCGCCGACAGTAGTGATTGCCTTGAAAACAAAACAATTGGAAGAAATTTTCACACCATCATAAACTTCCTTGGAATTTACGTGAGAGGTTCAATGGTTCGGTAACTGTCCCTAGGCACCGAGAATTACTGGGTGAAGGTCAGTAGTGAAATGTGGCCCCAGATACCACGCGCACTGTCTGGAAGCCAAATGTCTGGTACGTTTTAGCCCGAGCCAACAAAGCCGTCCATCTCTATGGTGCGAGTAAATTGATACAATATTGTTCTCTACGGATGCTGGGCATGTGAGGGGCGGGGTTGGGCTAGGTTTGGCACGGTGCTGAACCGTTCTTCAGTAATTGTTAAACCAAGCAAGCGACAACAACCGGTGGATAAGCAAGCAGACGCTCTCCAGTCGCATCCCCATGCCATGCCCCAGCACACCCGCAGAGGACAGTACTAACAGATTCGTACGGTCTAGGAAAGGTCAACAGTCGATCCGACCATTTATTTATGCTGTGATGTACACTTGTGTCTTAAGACGTTGAGCTCGAATCAACCTGAGGAATTTGCAAAGCGATTCACTGAAGAGAGTCGCGAAGGCATTTTTATTTCAGATTCTATTATTACTATATTCTATTATTATATTATCAAGAGCACATCTACTCAAGTGACGGGGCAGCAGTGGGAGTGGCTTCCCATCAACAGGTCGTTGGTTGAACTCCGTTTGTTGGTGAGCTGCGGTTTTTGCTTCATAGAAAGCATGGGTAGAAGTTTCAATATTGCTACTTCAACAGGGCTCTGCTATTGATACTTGCAAGGAGAACTTATAAAAAGCACATGGTCAGTTTGTTTGGACGCCTTGAGACCAAAAAGAAACTTCGCCGGTAGAGCCCACTCCCACCAACCAGCTCTCCAGAGGTACTGCACTACCCATAAATATACCTCTTTGATATACGCTGTACACTTACCTGCAAGTGGATCCTTGCCATGTATGAGGTGTACAGGTCTGCAGCTGTTGAGGTATGCCGCTTTAATTACTTGAAAATTGGTGGGAATGAAGCTGAAGAATTGCGAAAACAAGTTGCGTTATGGACTCTACTCGCTATTCCCAACGTGTGGCATTTGAGTTGATACCAAGGTGCGCAAGGGACATGTTGACAGTTGCCGACAGCGTCGCAGACAAATAGCGCGCATGGTTAGGTGAACGCCTGGTCGTGCGGCACCTTGCTGTCCATGTACTTGACAGTGGGCGGAGTACGGAGCAGTACGTGACTAACTATTTCACATTTTCGAGTCACGAAAGTGGCACAATTCTGCAGCTGCAGACCCGTCACCTCGCTCATAACACCGATCAGAATCCTCGAGAGTGAGCGCATAGCGCATCTATAACGCACATTGATGGTCTTTTCCCTCCTAGTGCCGTTAAGGGAAAACTCATGGAGAAACTTTCAAAACGTCATTCAGAGAACCGCTGCCCGGAAACCTCGAGAGCATATTTAAGTTTGACGCCTCGAGTTGCCTGGCATACATCTTGCAGCAACTGACTGACCCGAACTGATTGACCTGATGACATTTCCTCGCGAAGAGAAGAAAAAACAGCACCATGAACATGGATTAGTCCCTGCAAGGCCTTGCACAAACGGAACCCATTCAAGTATTATATTATTGCGGTTCCGAATGGTGAGGGCCCTTAAGTCTTTCTTAGATGATGCATGTGCTTTAATTATGGGTCGGGAAACAGGGGATGTAAAAAACAGTGCAGCAGAAAGCAAGAAGGCCCACGGTGAAGCAGTCGATAAAGATGACAAAATAAAAGCCACTAACACCTGGTGCTCCAGTGTCGAAGCATAACTTGACGGTCTTTTTCAATGCGTCTTCATCTCTACCGCTGAGCGATAGTGCGTAACCCTCTTGAGCTAGTCGGCTAGCAACTGCCGCTCCAATACCAGATGAAGCTCCTGAACAACCACTCGCTAGGTGAATATGCTTTCAAGAGAAACATAAACAACATTGGTATCACAAGGTGGAAAACGTGCCCAAGGTGCAAATGAGATGACACCCGTATCGCGAACTGCGACGGAAAACACCAATCAATAAAAGAAAGCTAAATGTAAAAGTGACGGAAGTCATAGGAACGACTGAAAATGATTAGCGAGAGAATAACTCTTTGGATCTCTTTTGAGATCGTCATGACATCTAGGAGGCAATCTCACGGTTAGAGACCCAAACCCCCAGGGATAAAGCAGAAAAAAAGTCGAGAGGAAAATCACGCAAAAGGGTACATGTGAATAACATACCAGTTATAACCGCAACAAGCACCATGGTAACAAAATTCCTGAAAATGCAGTGAATAGTAAACTTATTTAGGCTACAAAAATCAATATAGTAAAGAAATCATAGACAACGAAAAAACCATGGCGTAGGCGAAAAAACTTTATAGGGAATCTGGTGCAACCTCTCAAAAGAAAACACGACAAGAAAGGACATCATAGGGCAAACCGTAATTCAGCATCACAATCTAACTACTTTAAATACCTAATCAAAGTTCGGACTAGAAATGGATCAACGAGGATGCATGATTCCCCTTCCACCGTCGACTCTCAGCAACTGTCCAGTCGTGAACGAACTTCGCTCGGAAGCCAAAAAGAGAATCGCTTCGGCGACCTCTCTCGGATCTCCAGGCCTGCCGAGAGCATGTGTTGTTTTGCTCTTTTCTAGGAACTGAAACAACCACTTCAAAAATGTACAAAAAAAGGTACAATGGACACTTACAGCGGCGTAAGTTTGTTCATCTTGACCAGATCGCCTGTGGAGATTGGTTACGGTAACTCCAGGACTGTAATAAATTATTATCATGAAAGCGGCAAAAACCAACGATGATAAGGGATTGTCGTTCAACAGAATACAAAATGCTTATAATTTGTGCAGTACTGGTGAATGGTTCAACGCCCGATACCAGTGAACTAATGAACGTTGGGATTCGCTCTTAAGAGAAAAGTAGAACCAGTAGAATGAACACAGCGAACACTAGGAACATTCCCGCATGTTGTCCTTGATCATTGGTCGCTCTAGACAATCAAATCGAATTACTCGCCAAAACCTGTTTCAAAGGGCAACGTCAATCTAGCGAGCCTCAATCGATACTGAAAGACATATTCGCCTTCTGGATGAAACTAATTTCATGGACTCCACGAAAGAAAGAGCATAACATAGCACATAAGAATACGCTCTCCTCTTAAACCTCCAAACGACACAAAGGCATCAACTAATTGGCTGTAGTCAAAAAGCGCTTCCAAAAACAAGAGCTGCTTGACGAAAACGGGGCAATCGCTCGCAGCACCGATAATCGGAAAGCTCACCGATAAGGTTGCATTCCCTTTGAGACGTTTGAGTAGACAGCCACGCTGAAATCCCAGATCTGCTCTTACATAGCGGAACTCTTTAGAAACCCTCACTGCCCAAACTCGGCCTTTGAGATTATCCCGCTCTGATTACGACTATGGTATTGACATTTGACCATCACGCGCGCGCAACGACTGCTTCGCCAGAGTCTTCATAAACTCAAATACACGAGCCCATTCGAACGCGGGGGGGGGGAGAATCTGACATCCATATGTTATGTTATGTTTATTACGCTGCATAAGGCAAACGTGAGAGAACAACAAACAAAGAACATCACGAAAAAAAACTTTCTGGGAACAAGACGACAACGATATATCAACTAGGAAAATACGCTCACTCAGTATATCAAGAAGATATCAAACTAATCAAAGTGAAATGAAATGAAGCGACTCGAGCTGGCAACGATCCGAGACTATTCCACTATTGATGAAGTTAGGAAATTCTGAAGTCAATCTCAAGCAACTAGGATGTTACGTAACTAAGAAGCCGTGAAGCTACAATCCTCTTAAGCTGTCGCACAGTACTGGGAATGGATAAATTCTTTGTGACCCTCTTATATGTGCTCGCGGCTCTGAATGAGAAGCTAGCGGCTCTCACCCTGGTCCTTGGACAAGCTAAGAGAATTTTAGCTTGCCCACCTCTGGTCCGTGATTGCTGGATTTCAAACAAATTGAGAGGATTTGACCCTTTAGACCCGTACATAAGCTTGTAAACCATGCACACATCCGCTACCATCCGACGTGTTTCGAGGGTGGAAAGTTCGAAGTATTTGTTCCTGATGGAAGCTTTGGGAACCCTCGAATACAAGAAGCTCCTGGTTCGCAAAAGAATTTTGCGAGTATAGTTATTTTGCACCTTCTCCAAAGCTAACACATCCCGTTTCTTAGTGGGGAAGAACACAGCAGCTCCCGTCTCTACTAAAGGACGAACGTATGTTTTGTATGCCTTGAGCAGAACAGACTTGTTAGTAGAGGACAAACCCTTGAAAATGTGATGCGTCCTAAGAAAAGCCAAGTTACATCGGTTTTTGATATGTTCGGAAAAGTCTAAAGTGTTGGAGTAACGAAAGCCAAGGTCCCTAACAGAGTTGACTGGGGAGACGGCAACACCATGATCCATGATAAGCATCTGCGCAGCACTGGAGACAGCATCAAACTGCTAACTATATTTGCCGGCAGGACAACACACAAGAACAAGCTTCTTCATATTTTCATGTGTTTTTGTAGCCGTAACACTAGAATACTGCTGCTACTCTACCAACTCAGCAGAACGGGTTTGTACGGAATTTGCTATAATTTCTTGATAATGAAAAGGCGTAGAAAAAAAGGATTGGCAAAAAAGGGACAGAATATCATTACATTAGAAAGGAATACATACTTGACGGCGTTCACCCTGACTCCATGCGGTGCCATTTCAAGCGCGAGACATTTTGTGAATTGATCAACGGCCGATTTAGACATGCAGTAGTAAGTTACGCCAGGAAACTGGAAAAGTTACAAATGAAAATTTCAACATCCATGCATCAGTGCGAGGAAAACTCTCTGGTGTACATACTTTGCAACTGTGGATGGAGGATCCTCGTAATCGGGAAACACGTCAGTTTGGCGTTAGCATTTTAGGCATCCGCCACCGTTCTGAGAGTTATATCTATACTTTCATAGTCGCTCAAACACTCAAACTGCTGGTGTAGGCTCAACAATGCTGGCTGACGCTCAAAAGTTCAGATCGTGCCGTATATTTTCTAGTCGCTAGAACACTGGTGAACGTTCAAAATGCTGAGCCGATACCTACACTTCTGCAGTCACTCGAAATGCTGGCGCAAAGTATGAACACACTCCAAAGGATTAGATGAAGACTCAGCCGATTATAGGTCACGAGATCTCCCGGTTCTTTTGAAGTGGAAGGATTCTCCACATTCGCAAATTTATGAAACGATAAATAATACCTACTGGACAAGGCCCATTTATGCTGCTCACGTTGACAACTGTCCCTTTCGATTTGATGATGTGAGGGAGTGCTGCTCGAGTAAGACGAACCAAACTGAATTATAGCAGTAGTTTCAGTAATAATCTCAGAGCTGAAGCGTTTACCATCTAACATTAACATTGAACAGTTCATCGTATACGCTGATGTCGGAATTGAGCACCTCGCCAGCTCTGAGAATGCCAGCTGAATTCACCTGCAATGGAAGAAATAACTCTTATACACCTAAGGGACTGTTAGGTGACCAAATGACGACAATGAATACAAGGACTGAAGTCTAAAAAGGTGCACACACGCTATTCCGTTTCCACCGCAACCTTTCACTTGGACCTGGATACTTTTCGAAACTAGACAACAAGTTAAAAAGGTATACGTTCGTTGTAGGTTTGTTTGGGCTACCACCATTCCCATTCGCAAACTGCCTGGCTTGACTTGATCATTATGACTTTGACTTAAAAAAAATACTTAATTTTCAACGTCTACAG
>MU918160.1:10565-35633 GCA_036418165.1 Cooperia oncophora | reverse complement strand
CCGCAGCCGCGTCTGTAACCCTGTGACGGCCTAATCAACTGCTCGGATGACGGCTGTAACTATACAACGGAATCCAGTACAGTAACAGTTTGCTTGAATTCTGAAAGAAAGAAAGAAGCAGTCAGGAGTGGGCGGTGCCGCCGTTTTTCACCCACCATATCCCGGAGGGAGAGGGGGCGTGGTTTGTCCGAGAATGGCGTAGCTTAGGACTAGTGTTTATATCCATTTCGGGCACCTGTGTAATGCATGATCACGTGTACCGAAAACGGCATTATCCCACCGAAAGCAGAGCAGCCACCACATTTGAATGAATTACGCAGCCAGCCTTTTGCTGATGACATTGTGCACTTGCGAAATCAATTTGCGCTTCATCGTGGCTAATTTGCGTCCGTTGATGACAACGCATCGCGACCGCACGCCTGTGTGTTCTGTACGCTGCTCGCCGCTAACAGGTTTCGTCATTGATGAAGACTATTAATTTTGATGTTTCAGTACCAAATCGGTTCATGCTAATATACATCCTCATGTGCACATAATTCTTTTGGACTCAGTCGCCTCTTCTCAAGCCATCAGGTGTGATCTTTACAGTTTCAAGAATTTGTGGAGCGTGACTTTCTCAGTGCCAAGAACATAGTAAAACTTTCTGTGCCAACTCCCTTGGGGGTGTCACACCTGTAAGCGCTCGTCAGCATACCAAATTATCTAAATTGTTTGCATGTGATTATCGGACGACCTTGTAAAGCACTCTGTGAACTCCTGTCACTTTTGTCGGAATGACTGGTCAAGATCTGAAAAAAATAGAAAAGTGACGTTTCTATGACGCTAGCACCATCTCGCCATTTTTGACAAGAGTTTACAGGTTTTGCCGGATGAGACACGTCTGTAAAAAGACAAATACACACGCACATCGACAACGCTTACAGGTGTGGGAGCCGGGCAAGAGAATCGTGAATTGCCGCTTCGTCGCGCGCGGCAATGGGCGCGACGTTTCCTTATTTGCACTACCCTTTCGAGTGGAGCATCGGATTTCATGTAGACAAAGACGAGGTGCACACTGTGTCTCATACATTGTCTCGAGCAACGCCACCTGAAATTGTCCTCATTGGTGGGCGCGACGTCGCACGCGACGCGCACTGGCGCGGCGAATTACGGTTCTCGTGTCACATGCCCTACAGGTGTGGCACCTCCTCCCTCAACGTTATCAGCGCCAAACTTTCGAGTGCATTTAGTTTGCCTCTCAATCCACCCACCAACGAACCAACCCCTTTTAAGGGCTCTTCCACGGACTGTTAATTTCTTGACAAATGCGATGGACGCCGTTCAGTTTCGAAAACTGAACAAAATTGGCTACAATAGTCGTCCGAATGGTTTTGTGATGCTTTTCGGTAAGTGCCGCTCTTTTCTATAAAATTGATTGATGTGGAAAGAGTAAACTAAGAGTCAGGAAAACCTTCAGTTTGCTCAGCTTTCTGTGTTTTTTCCCTAGTAGGGCACACACAACACTGTTAGAACCCACAGGTGGCATCCCCTTCGGGTTCGCTCTCCTCTCCTTTCCAAATGGGAATCCTACAGACAGGGCACGCCATCGCGTTCTGATAAATTATTGCAGAATACGACCCCCCTCCCTCCCCATCCTGCCTACCACGCTCCTAGATTTTCCCAACTTCCTACCACTTTTGCCATGGTGGGGGGAGGGGCTGTATAACACCAGTGAAACGGAAAAACCGCAAAAGCCAACAACCTGGAAAAACTTTTCCCCAACGCCAGCAAATTCCTCTCAAAGACAACTACGCGTTGTCTTTCTACCGTCGCATTCTTCGTGAAGCTTTCTGATCGAGTGGAGCAGAAGTGCTTTAAATTTACCAGTAAAACAATAGTATTGTAGCCGTTGATATTGTTGAGCCCTTTGCCACCGCTCGATTCAAAAAAAGCCATAGTTCCATGATAAAAGCTCGTGACCAACTTGTAGCTCTCCCTGACCGATGTGTAAAGGCTTGCAGGGAAGACAACAGAGCCGGTGACACGCGAACTGGTCGATGGCGACCCGATACCAGCCGACTGGACGTATTCAACATACTGCAGGAAATACCTCGATGAATCGATCTACATCCCTATTCAATATAGGAAAGCTGGTTACAAGGTGCCGCTTATTTTTCAAATTGATCCCAAGGTTTTCGGGCAATTTTATTG
Organism: Cooperia oncophora; assembly: GCA_036418165.1. Taxonomy (NCBI): domain Eukaryota; kingdom Metazoa; phylum Nematoda; class Chromadorea; order Rhabditida; family Trichostrongylidae; genus Cooperia; species Cooperia oncophora. The sequence goes on along the minus strand of MU918160.1, from coordinate 33,443 downwards.
ACGTACTTGTGTTAGTCTAAAGCTTCTTGATCCGTCTTACTTGAATGCCTCGATATCCAGCTCATCAGAGTCGTGGCACACTGAATACAATTATGTATTTGAGCGCAATTACCACAACCCGTGTGTGACGTAGCCGCTCACGATACACGTGACCATTTTTGTTGCTGTAGCCATCCTGACAACCCGTAACGGCTGCCAGTTTGAATGACATAACGCCAGCTGGACGCCGCTAAGACAGACTGCTGTTGCTGTGAAAAATTTTTCTGAAACTACCCTTCGTAATTTCTTCATCTGCTACGCAATCCCTAGTAGTGCCCAGACTAATTCCATCTCCTAAGTTATTTGAGCTTCCTCCCATATCTCGTAAAAATTCTTAATTCTCTTGAAATGCAGCTGTCGCTCGAAGGGAGAAGGGGAAGATATCACCACTCGAAAGCTAATTCTGAGTATCGAAGATAGCAGTTATATGGGGCTCGATTGCATCACTGATTAGGGAGAAGAGCCACGGAAAATTTTTCGGAAGGCCAGCAACGATCTCATCTCTCGACGAAGACGAGCGGCAGGTGATCTCATCTCTCAGGACGACGAGCGGAGGTGACCCCTCCCCTCTTGATAGGATTCTCCTAATGTTGTGAATAGCGCGTATGAAAGCGGAAATGTCAACTATCAAGAAAAATTGCTTACGTGAAGCACGACGTGCTCCATGCGGCGACCAAGTACCACCACCTTCCCCTGCTGTGGGTTTCCTAGCGCACCACGTTCCCTAACGTCCACAAGGGCAACGACGCGCTCGCACGTGCTGCACAGATAGCGGCAACCTTCAATATTCAGTCGCGGCAAAAAAATTCGTTTCGTCAGCCTGGGAGGCTAATGGGCTCCAGTTCACCTCACAAAATTATGTCGACGTCAAAGCCAATTTATTGGAGGCGGCAAAGACCTAATTCAAAGACTATTCGAGGTGGCCTCATTTTGTAGCGGTTTTAAATCATCAGCATGGTTTTTATAACCCGTGGAACTCCGCTTGCGATATATTCGGAAGAAATCTGGTAGATTGTTGGTGGTGGCATCTGATGAAGTGGGGCGAAACAGAACAGTGAGTAGGGGTATACCACACCCAGCAACATCGACGGATGCTCGTAAATTCTCATGCCCCCTCGCCCCGAAAAGCACCGGTTATAGCTCCCAAAGCACATTGTACCTAGCAGATATGGGAATTTGTCGTTGAAAACCATGCATACTGAACAATCTTTTTGAGTTGAATGGTTTAGAGCGTTGCTTTCTTCTTGACTATGTCGAGGAGAGTTCACGCACAATCTTGTTTTCACCGATATTCACTACTTTCCTTCTGCAGTACTTCTCAATCTTCCCGATTGTGTTGGACTGGAAAATCGTGAATTCCAACATACCTACAGGTATTTCCTGAACAGTTTTCGGTTTTCTCACTATAGTTCACCAAGACGACTAGCACTAGTCGTTCTTCTGGGGGAATACAAAGAAGTGAGATGTCCAGGGTGGAAACACTTTATCGCCCATACTGTATGTGGCCGCTCTAGATTCGCTTTACCAAACTTTGACAGCCCTCCCTGACAACTTTAACGCTTGGCCAGTGAGAGTCCAATAGTGAGTCCGGTGTCTCCCACATCTGGGGTAGTGCATTGTGGGAGAATCCGACCAAGGGACGTATTTGGTCGCTGGAGAAGGGTGTCGTGTGCCGCTTGCTTAGCCCTCCCTGCTCCTCCAGTTGGCGAGTTGCTGCTACCTCAGGAGAACTATATAACTAGCGTTTTCAATAACTGAAATCGGCTGTTGATTGGTAACGGACCCTCCCTCCTGCTCGACGCCAGTTTTTTTGGAAATGGAAAATTTTTTGGAAAACTGTGAAAAGTGCTAGAAAGTTGGAAACTTTACGAAGATGGCAAGTAGGATGGAAAGGGGAGGAGGTCGTGCTGGTGGAGAAAATTTGGGCGGGTGGTCGTACCACCATTTCACACATCACGGTGTTGTACCCTGCCGCACTTGATTCTGGTAGAGGCAGTTTGTTGGTCACATCTTGTCTTGCGATGACGGATCGGCCATTTTTCGCCTCGCTGAAGTTTAAGATGGAGTAAAATTAGCAGCCAGTGAAATCCAACGTTACCCAGTGCTCACAGTGTTCTAAATTTTGCACCACAGGGACAGTAAACCCCGCCCATGAATAAGTTTCCAGAGGTGTCTGTCGGTCGGTGTCTGTCGTAAACGGTTACAATGTAGAACGTTATAAGAGGTCTTGCAGGCCGTTCGATTTGTTGGTGACGATGGATAGAAAACTGAAGATAGCCCATGAGACTGCCTCCTGCTACAATTCACACAACAACATGTTCAAATATCTGGAACGATTTCTAAACTCTTATAAAGGTAAGGCGAGCAAAAATCTTTTTTGATTGTGCTCGTAGGTACAGTAGCTGCCGATGGTGTGGGATGAGTCTTTGGACCGCTACACGCTTGTCACTGGTGGGCTGCTCATCATGAAATTTCAAAAAAAGGTGTTCACCAATAAGAAAGCCGCGCTGGTCCAATTGACCCTGCATGTATGCTCTGTTCGCATTATTACAACTTTTTCCTCCCCCACTCCTTTTCGCCCTTTTCCGAGGGCTGTGGTCGAAGGGGTACTATCTATGGACAGCTACCGTTTTCTCTTCATAGACTTGTAAAGACAACACTTCTGTTACTGAGAAGCATTACTAGTATTGAATGCCCTCTTGAAGACCAAATTTTGCGCTGCTTTCAGGATCCTCGAAATTTTCGCTGTCATGGGTTACGAAACTGGCACACGATGACTCTGGTCGACTGTATAAAGGAGAGACTACGATAATTATATCGTATCGGGAGATCCGATTTGCTGTGGCGCGGCGGAGGTTGCGTGCGATTAGGGAGTGCAGTGCGGGGACTTCATATTGTAGGGAAACTCAGAAACCGTCACAGTCTCTTATTGTTTTTTGACTGGACGTACTACAGCACTTCTATGTTATCGAGCCAGATCCTAGGGCAAATGATCCGCGTATGATGCTACTGAAACGTTGCGCCGCAACATGGATCTCCTGCACAACACAGGAGATGAGACCTCAAGCTGCCGCGCACGCGATGACTTGATTATTCGCTCCAGATCAGCTTCGAATGAGCTAGCCCAAAGAAGAAACACTTTGCTGCACTTAGTCAGATTTGAAGCGACATTTCGTAGAGGGCACTGCTCAGTCACTGTGCTAGCACGCACGCTTTTTCAGATTTTGGAGCTTCAAGGGGTGCTTTGGAAAGTTTTCCCTAGCAGAATAATTTTTCTTGAAAGAATTTCCCCAATGCAGTTACTTTTTATACCTTTTTAATTTTCCTATTAACAGTTCTCGATATTTCCAGCTTGACAACTCCTTCGTTTTCTTTATTGGTGATCATGGGCCACGCTTCGGAAAGGTGAGTTTTATTTACAGAAATACAGCTGTGTAGCAAAAAAAAGTGAGAAGTGAGGAAAAACGAAGCATGTTCTTATTCAATGGGTAGTGCCTATGAGAGTTAGCTCGAACTTCTTCTCTGCTAATTCTAATTTCCTCCATTACCGAGAGAATTCTTTGTTCAGGAAACGAGAACTACCTTTGGAAGGCATGAAGCCAACAACCCGTTCCTCTATATGACCGTTCCGAAATCATTGAGAAACTCAGAAATGTTCAAAGTTCTCAAGGCCAAGGAATACGAACTCATTACACCTCATGACATTCATGCAACACTGAAGGACATTCTAGAGGTGAGTGTTAATATTGCACCGTGTCCACTGAGTAGAGGGACTGGTGAGTTGGGGCGGAACGTCAGTAAAACTGGTATAGAATGCTTTACTGATGTTATATGCTGGAATAGGGTCACATCAGTTTGATGACGAAATGTCAGCGAGCATTAGTTAAAAGATGCCAATGCCGTTTTCGTACATTTGGATCTCAGTGTCATCTCTGAAAGAGTTAGTTTAACAGCACCCATTCTGAAAAATACAACGGTGAAGGTCTTAATTTGCCCGCTGGGGACAAGCGCGGAATGGAAAGGCCGAGCAAAGTCATTCTCGAAGCTGAACGGGACTGGAACGCGTTCTCTGGTGATTAGTCCCTTTGCAGGTGCGCTCACCCCACCTCAATCAGGGAACAGCACCCAGGTCTGTAAAAATTTTACAACGGTAAAGGTCGTAATTTGCCCGCTGGGAAGGGTGTCGTATTTGCCCTAGACGAACATTTTCAGCAGGTACTTGTTTCCATTTCGAGCGCTCATCAATGGCACATATCCAACTTGGGGATCGCATTTTAGTCGATGGGGGAGGGGTCGAGCAAGAGCTACCGTGCTGTGCAGGGAAAATTTCCGTTTGTAGATTTATTCGCGCTTCGACCGTAATGCCGCCAACTTCCCCCCCCCCTTGGTTGACGGCTCCGCAAAATTACTCACTATGTAGCAGCTATTTGTAGCAGGTCGTAGTAGGTAGTTGTTCAGGGAAGACCTCCAACGCCCCGGTCATCGGGGGGCTCGCACGCATTTGGACGGGAAATTGGCCGAAAATCCGTATTTAGAACTGGGACAGTAACGGACATTGAGGGGAAAAAGGGGCGGGGCGGGAGGTACTACTATATCCAAAACTTTGCACATTCGCAGTGCTGTGCCCCTTTACTGTCATGGTAAGTCGTAGCTGTTTTTCATTGCAATTTTCCTCGTTTGCTCGTTATCTTCATGAGACGGCTATTTCTCCCTCAAGCAAGAATTGAGTTCCAATTTAAGGCGGGGGATGGGGGGCAGGAAGCTTGGTTTGATGCGCAACCTCTCTACAGTGCGCGTGGTATGAGGCGACACTTGCCACTCACTACATTACCTTCGCCTCAGACATTCGCCATCATCCGCATATATTCAGAAGGTTGTTGTTCTTACAACTTCGACTTGTTATATGTAGGTCAAGTCAACGTTAGTAAGGCGCAGTATCTGAGCTTTTGTATAGCCGATATAGCTAGCGGCCGGAAACGATAGGATAAGGGCTGGAAGCTAATTAACAGGGCGTTCTTCTATCGATATTTATTTGTTTTAGGAGCAGCCTTTTTCGAACTTCCTTGATACGGCGTACAAGTCATTTCTACCGTTGAGCCGTGGCTCATCGCTTCTTCGTGAATTTGAACAAGGGATGGTTCGCAATTGCAAGACGTTGCCAATTCCTTCACAGTACTGCATATGTCAATACGAGAAAATACCGCTTGAGTAGGTTCAGTTGCTCTTTCCAACCTTTTTTGATTGGTGCGGCTAGAAAAAAAATCAAGAGCATGAAAGAGAAAATTCTTGGTCCGGTTGTAGGCCTACTCCGCGATTATTCATGGCATATTCATGGAGCCATGTGTAAAGAAAGGTAGGGTGTGTAGCAGTGGGAAAGCTCGTGCAAGTTTCGCCCCTCCCAAGTCATCTCTCTTCCACTACAATCAGCTTTTTCAAATCTTATGACCTTATCAAACTCTCCTAAGTCCCCAACGATTTTCCACTTTTCCAAAAATTGTGCCAGTTTTTCTCATATAGCAAAACTGACGTGGCTCCTTACCACTCAACTACGGAAATCAACTGTCAGAAATAGTACTTGTTAATAGTTCTGCGGCAACTATAAGAAAAAAAAATGGGGGGGGAGGGGAACACGTGCTAAATCACGAAAAGTCGTCAGTCAAGTAAAGGAAAGATCTCTCTAGAAGCCAGATACAACCCTCATCGACCGAGTGCGACCCATTCTTCCCATCATCTCTACAGTGGTCATGTAGATCTCCCGATGAAGTACTCTTGTACCTGTACCTTGATCAGATAAACCCCTCTCCTCGTTCATCTTATTGGTGCCAGATCTGTCCTCAAATATACGAATTGGTTTCCATTTTTACTTGAGCATGGCGGAATAGCCTCGACCTCTGCTGAGCTGATCATTCATAAATTCATAACTCAAAAAGCTCTGAATTTTTATATAATCTTCAAAAAATAAAACTCGGGGATATTCTGTCCACTTTCTACAACGCACACAATTTAGTGATGATGCGGGCACACAATTTAGTGATGATGCGCTGGCTATTAAACTTGGCCAATTTGCCGTGGACGGTATCAATGCTGTTTTGCAAGAAAACAACGTTTCTGAGAATTGCTCACATCTTATCCTTCATCAGGTGAGTACTCTCTGGTTTCTATGAAGTTTTCCACTGTGCTCATCTTGAACTTCCTCCCTGCATGTAGAGCACTGAGCAGTAGCAGAGCAGTTGTAGTGCAGTGTAGTAACAAGGCCGGCTGGCTCTCCATTAGCGCACTTACAGCTCTGAACATCCACGGGCAGAATGCAGCACTGTGATGTGTGAAATGTTGGTGTAGGTACCCCCCCCCGAGGATGTCAGTACAAGCACCCACCTAGATGAGGGTCTCAGTACGACCCCCCCCTTCCTCAGCACTTACCTACCAATTTCTCACACGTTCCAGCTTTTCACCCGAAAATCTCTCGTCGAGCTGCGGTGGGGGGGGGTAGATATATTACACATAAAACAGGAAAATTCACGAGAATTCAACAACAGGGAAAAATTTTCTCCAACACGGCAAATTTCTCTCAAAGCCACATACGACCCCCCCTCCCAACAACGACCAAATACGACCCTCCCTTTCCAGAGGAAAAGTACGAGATTTGCTTAGTAGTGTAGCTCAAGAGAAATTCGTTCATCTACCTCATTAGTGCGGACCTCCTTGCAATGGTAAGAACGCAAAAGATGTTGCAGCAATGAGGAGACACAATGCTGGGCCAGCCTCAGCAATCATGGTCAGCTTGGTTTATTCCTTCGAACTCGTGTTATGTTTAGGTCCACTCGGTCTTGTGCTACGTGTTGCCGGAAGAACAGCGAAAGGATACTGCGATCTATGACGTCACCTTTCAAGTTTCACCTTCTGGTGGTCTTTTTGAGGTAAGAGTTATTGTCGCGTGGTTTATAGAGAACCGAAACAGAAAAGAGACAGACCAAACCCTAGGTTTTGGGTTATGGTTGACCACGTGGCAAAACTAATGGTTTGCAAAATGTGGTAATATTGTTTGCTCTACCTTCCCTATATACCATGTTTCAGATTCCTATTCGCTCGAAAAATGGGGTGTTAAAAGTGGCTGGTTCGACATTCACTCGCCTTAATGAGTACGGAAAGCAATCAGCTTGCATCTCAAAGGATTTCCTCAAGCCTTTGTGCCACTGCACCAGATACGCTGAACCACCAGAATCGTAAAGGAGGTTCTGAGGGAATATTTAGTACTCTAGTTGTGCGGGTCCCTCATTTGATGCCCAATTCATGAAACGGTGTTATCGATTTTCGAGACGGTTCATTTATTAGTCACTAATTGTTGAAGGTTGTTTGCCCAGACCAGAGCACGACGTAGTTGAAGGCAGGAAATCACAACAAAGCGATATAGACTCGTTTTAGCGAATAGGTCATATTTAGCCCTTTGGTAGAGTCTCTGGGGTTCTGAACGCGCAATTTTTCTCAACTCTGTGGCGTGCCCTGGTTCCTCGAACAACAGCATAACCTCGAGGTGAAGCACACCATACTATCGGGTAGTGGAATCCAAAATTTGGCTTACCTACAGCCACTATGGAGTTATTCTAAATCAATGAGTTACTTAATGTGAAAACTGAAAAGTTTGCCTTATAAACATGTTGAAATGTTGATATTTCCTGGAAGTAGGATTTTTTGATGTAGGATATTGCTGAAACAAATCCTCCTTTCATTGTCTTCTGTTACCTGCCTTTTTCACCGCAAATAGCAGATAGTGAAGATTATAAGGAGGATGCCGAGTCAGGAACAAGCATTATGTAGGGGGAATTAGCTCACTCACTACAGTCCCCTTTACAGGGAGGTATCGGCAACGATAGCCGACAAACCGCCCCCACTAAGCCGAGCTGCGCCGCCTTGTACCACAAACGCTCCCACTTTTTCATCGATGATAGCTGTATATACACCCTCGTTGGCTGAGGACCCTCGGCTGTTTGGGGGGAAGAGGGGGAAAGGCGGAACCATCACGATTAATGGAGATTGATTGGCGCCGCGCCAATCCCAGCACCCGCGCTCTACGACCGTTCCCTCTCCCAGCCAGGTTACATGCGATGCGACCTCTCCCCCACCGCATGAATCCCTGTCCTTGAGTTCAAGAGCAACACTCTCGCTGTCGTCAAAGATCCTGTCCGCCTTCTGCCCGTAAATGTTTTACCTATATCTCGGCATCCTTTTCATCATCCAAATGTTTTTCATCCTGCTCATCCTGATTGTAATTTGCCTTAGACGGCCTTCTTGTTCAGCTCACTAACACTTTATTTGGTTACTTTCATACCATACATCTTATTTCGTCCACTTCGAGCAGCGATCGGAAAGTTATGCTATCAACTTTTGATCCCTACTTCTCCCCGATTCCAAGCCCAATTTCAAGAGGATTTCAAATATTTATCTACTCTTTTTTTATAGGATTCGATTGTGCCCTACTGTTTTGTTTGTTCTCTGGATTAGTGATTGACATACTTGTGTGAATGATCTCAAAGTTCTTACGAAGATAGTATTGTTGAAAAGCATTCAGTGTTTCTAATAAATGAGTACATATGTTTCGTTTGAAGCTACTGTCACAAGTCACCACTTCCATATATCCTTAACAAAATCCGATAGAGGAAGCCTGAGATGGATTCCGCGTGGAGCTGCTCTGCTCCTTTTCTTTGAATTGCTGTCCTGACCCTGCCTCCTTTTGTTTGACGTGATGAATAAGTACAGCGGCTTGTTACCTCAAAGGCACATTGCCCTGAGGCACTATGAAGATTAAAAGGAAATTATGTAGCCCTGGGCCGTCGATCGATCCGTTTTTGAGATGCGACAAGATTTCTTCTTCCATTCAGAATCGTAGTGGGAGATTTGTTGTAGCCTATAAAAACTTACGAGATTAGCCGATGTAGAAGTCAGTGTTCTTGACCTCCCAGGCGAAACTGGTACCAGTTCACCGTCCCCGGGAGTAGAAGGCTTGGATGGCCAGAGCGGGAGGCGAAGCGGAATCTGGCCCTCATACCACGTGTATGGTAAGCGTGCCACTTGCCACTATACCACCACCGCCAGTTCAAGGGTTACGGAGGTTTGAATGCAAGTGTAGGTTTCTGGAGACCGAATAGGCAAAGGTGATTTGTACAGGGGAGCTTACTCCTTCCTGAGCTACTTCATACCGCAACAATTGTACATGTGAACTGTTCCACTTAAGGTGGCTTTAGAGGGGATGACAACAGGTGACATGCTATGTTACCAGAGTTCTTGCCCATTTCAAGCACCTAACTTGCTAAATAACGCTAACAGGGAAAGGATGGTTGGTCGAAGTGGCTATTTGAAATGAGATGTATACCGGCTGATGCGTCTTTGGACACTGATTTCAAATCTGTCCTCCAAATCTGCTAAACGATTCTCGAGCAGAATTATGGAGGCTTGTTGAGCAGACCACTGCTCGAGACCACCAATGCTCAGCAAGTATCTCAAAGATGGGTGAGATCGCGCAAGTGCCTCAATGGCGTAGTGGAGAAGCGGGGCATCCTGCGTGCAAGGTCAAAAGTTCGGATCCTCATGTAATTTGTCGTTTTACATTTTCTCAGAAATGCTTCTTGCACATCCTAAAAGCACTTTTGCGGGGGTAGGAGACCTGATCCTACCGAAAAATTTTATTTCTGAAGGAATAGAGCCATTCTGGCACACTCCTAAAGGACACTCCTGATTGTTGGTTTCGGCGGCATTATTCGTTGCGTTCGTTGTGTTGTGTCGCCGAACTAGATCAGGACCGTCAATCAGCAAGGACTGAAATTCAGCGGAAAAGCTCCATTGCTCACAGAGATTTTGATCGGCGATAGTGCCAGCGACCTTAAGGAATTCGTTGCCCATGGTTACCCCACTGTATCGAAAATAGGTCGAAATCTCAGATTTGGTTGAGAACTTGCCTCTAGGGCTAAATACACTTCCAGATCTTCCTAATCGCAGAAGCATATCTGCTTGCACGGAATAAGCCCTGTCTAGAACTGATACCCTTAGCGGAAGCATTCGTTTCGGAAGTATACCAAAGTCATTAGACGAACTGGAAGTGGTATGGCGTCGCAGGGGTAGGTTTTTCATGTCATCCGAAAGGGATTTGGCCTTATCACAACGGGGATTTTTTTCGATAGTAGGCTCAGAGATAAAAAAAAGTTTCGCTATAAAGCAAAACCTTCGGAATTCCGTCACTGCTTTTGTTCTGCGAATGGCCTTGCGGCTGTTCAAAGCGGAAGAACTTGTAAAGCGACTCCGAATGTCACACGTGATCACAAGCGGTGAATGTTCATTGAAAAGAGGTTCTTTTAGAATTGCTTATACTCAGATGAATAAGTGTCAATCTAGTGCTCCACAGTCCTGCTTTCCCTTCTACAAAAGCTCCACTCTTAAAGAAATTATGGGTGTTCAGCGAAGGGCGCTTCCCTAATGTTTGGCTTGGTACAACTCGGATCGTGAAATAGCTCGTTACAATGCTACGGCACAAAGCGTGCTCTAATTAAGCTCTCAACTTTGGATGGCCGCGAGCGATTAATATTTAAGTGCTAGCACATGGATTTTTCCGTTTTTTCATTTTTATGTCTTATTGGATTCATTGATGGTTCATTATTTTTGCTTATTTAGTTGTGAACCAGTCGGATCGCCCGGCTGACGCCGAGCTCTCCTCCTTATCTTTAGCTGGCTTGGCTTCGCCAGGCGCACTTCATAATGGGAACGGAATTTGTTCTTTCACCTAGCTACTCATAATGCGCTGCTTTGATCGAATCGTAATAGATGGAGCAACCCACGTGCGAGCTCACGTCCAGCTGCCACGCGAGCAGCTTGAGCAATGGCTTGGGGTGTACTAAATGGTTGTCTTGTATAGGGTGAGGGTATTATCACAATCAGAACAACATCTTAGTTTGTTACTTTATTATGGATTACCTTGCAGTTTTGCTAGCGGTTGTATCCTCTTCTCCTGCTTATCCTACTCAAGCGCGTACTACGCCCCCCCCCCCTCACCGTACCTCCTCCCCTCTACTTCCTTCGCTTGCACATGCTCAGGTCCGGCTGAGCACGTGCAGGGGAAGGAAGCAGAGGGGAGGGTCACTCGGTGCCCCCCCCCCTCGTTCCACCCCACCCTGCCCCCGCACGAGCACACGTCCAGCTGCCACGGCAGCAGCTCGTGCAATGGCTCGGAGTGTACCGAGTGGTTGTCTTATATAGCGGAGGCTGTTATCACAATCAAAACATTGGACTGATACATCCGCACCAATCGGTTACCGGTTTGTCTAGCGGTCGTTTTCTCCTCCCGCTAACTCAAACCCGTGAAGCATTTGCGGACGGACAGACATACATACATACATACATACATACATACAAAACGGCACACAAAGCTGCTGGCTTGTGAAATGAAAGAGTTGTCATGGCTCACTTTCTTTGTATTCCTCACATTTACCCTTGATGAACTTCGCGCCTTTTTGTCGTTCATTTTCGCAGATCTTCTGTTTTTTTTCGGAGTTTGTTTGTCCGCTGCTAATCTGGTCCGCTGCTTTCAGATTAGCAGCGAGCAGGTAGGTGGGGGAGGGAGCGTATTCAGCAGAGATTCACATTCACAATGGCGTGTTATGATCTCAATATGTTGGCTGTTAAATCATGGACCATAGCGGCCTTGTCATAAAAAGCCGGAAGAGTTGATCTCTTGCACAATCATAAGACACTCTCTGTGAACCCGCATGCTGGTTCACAGCCGTGGAAACCACACAGTAGCTTCAGGCTGACGCGATTGTAGGAAGTGCCTGACGCGATGACCGATGACATCGCACTGTCGTGAGAGTGGAGGCTGATTGTGAGGTGAAGTGCTCTTGCGCTTGTATAGATAGAAATATCTTGAGAATACTACACATGCGTCTTTTTGTAGTTTGCAATCCTATGCGAAGTGAACTTCAATGATCCTATCCAAGAGCGAAGTGTCTTTTTTATTGCCTAGAAACGAAACAAAGAAACGTGAGAAGGCATCTATTGTGCTAGAAGTGTTAGATAATCGTCTAAGAGCGACTGCACAGCTTGTCTGAGCCACAGCGATAGCCACCGGGACACTGAGAGCATGCATTGCCCGGAGTGTAGATCTTAGCATCGGGTACATTACCTCTGAAAATACTCATTTGAGATATCATATAGGATGGACTAAGGAAGAAGAAGAATAGTACCCAATCTGGTAGTGGCACGCAATATAATAAGAATTGGGGCACTTGTTTTTCTGTGTAACAGCACATCCAATCTTTGCAGTGGTTGCCCAGGCCATCTGAAGTCCGTTGTTCATATTTGTCTTGTTACAGCATATTAAAAACGTTTCAAGAGAATCCGGGATGGAACTACGTCTCTCTATATTTGTAACAAATTCCACAGAAATATGTTAGTTTGTCCTGAGCAGCCTCACCCTGGTGAAATAGCTGATTGGACTACCCGACTGGGAACTTCTGAACGTGACTCCAGTCCCTACAGTACCGACCACTCTCAGCTGACTCCACCAATACTTGATTGCCTGAACGAATGGCTCACTTACGCATTGCAACAATATGACACAATAAATACGAACCTCAATCATGGCATTAACGCGAGAAGAAACGCTGGCTTGTGGAAGACTATAGATGTTTTCCTGTACACCAGATGAAAGGCCTGACGACGGACTTCGTGGAGCACCTATCCACAGCTTTTTTAGCCGAGGTTTCCAAGTGTGCAGTCATATTCCTAGAAGAAGAAGCCATGTGCACACTACACAGATCTGCTCAGAGAAAAAAGTTAGAGCGAGTTCTTTCACCCACTGAAGCTCAGCTGGATCCCACAGAATCCTAGAATATGGGACGCCGGTATGAAATCGTCGAAGTGTCCGTGCGAGCGGGGAACAGTTACTGTGCTTGAAGTACGGTACTGGCCCATCAGCAGCGCAGACCACCGAATGTCAAGGGTGTTCCAGAAAATTAAGAATTCTATGACCGCGAAAGCTTCAGCACACTTGCGCATCATTGCTTGTGCGTGTGTCATGCATGATCTTCCGAGAGTTTTCCTAAGCAGGCAATCGCATTTTTATAAGGAGGTCTCCTAACCGGCAGCCTTTGCTATTTAACCGCGAAGAAGAATGGCAACTCCCACGAGTTTGACTGCTCAGAATTTGCTTGGGAGATCCCGAAGCGCTTTTATCCATATGCGGGAAGACTGTCTTTCGTCAGTCTTATAAGGAGAAGTCCTCTAAAAACTGGGTACTAAGTAGCTTTCCACATGCGAAATTAACCACCTGTTTAGCGATTCATTGTTGTGTTCAAAGACGAGTGTTTCTAGCGGCACCTCCTATCAGCCTTTTGGGAGTTCAAAAAAAACTTACCAATTTGAGCATATTTGTCGCCTGTGGGAGGATTTTGCCGTTCTTATTCTTGACCAATCCTTGGGCAAGTCTCGACCTTAATCGCCTCATTACAACCCCAGATGGAAAACATGAACTGTTGAAGATGTGGAACATAGTAAAATTGAACTGAACCTTCTGTAGTTGTGACCTTCAAGTGCAGCATTTCTTATCCGGTCATTCACACCGCTATTTTGTGGGCACCTCATGTTGTCTGGAAAAATGGAGTGCTTTTTGAAATGAATTTTTTCTGAGAATAAGCAAAAGCGAAACGCATTGTGTTGAGGTGGTTTTGAAGGGCCGGACGGCGACGTAGGCAGTACAACCCTATAGCCTTACGGTTTTATTGATTTTGGCTCACTTGGATTCACAGTTGTTGTTACCACCACGGGTGCGGGTGTTGTTACCACCACTGGTGCGGGTGTTTTTACCACCACTGGTGCGGGTGTTTTTACCACCACTGGTGCGGGTGTTTTTACCACCACTGGTGCGGGTGTTGCTGGAGCTTGCACTTGGCCTCCTTGGTTGTTTCCATTTCCATTGCCACCGCCTAGGTCAGTATTACCACTGTAATCGCTATAGTCGTAATCTTCTTCGTCTTGTGCTAATGTTGCTGTGGCTAGCTGAAATAGGTGTGAAAATGTCAGAAATGTTCGGGAATCAAGCGAGACATAAAACTGACCAGGAGTGCAAGAGATACACGAGACAGGAAACGCATTGCCGGAGTGTCGACTAGTATTCCACTCTTTGCTTAAGTAGTGGTTCCAGCCCAACTTCCCATTTCCATATTCAGGATATCCGATCTATCTTCCTTTGTTATTAACATCTCAAAAACGATTAATTACGACAGCTAGTGTTCATTTTCCATCCACGTTGTATCGTTCCCCTACATTCCGTACCAAATAGCGTGTAAAAAATTTAATAATTGTAAATTAACGGAGGAGTCATACAACAGTTTCGCAAATTCACAAAGAAGTTTTATTCGTGCAACCAGCGGGCGTGGCTGAGTACTGCATGTGAATGTGATGGCGGCTGCGCTTTTGGGGAGATACTGCCGTTCTGGGACAATTATAGTCGTGCCTGCATTCGACACAATGCAGGATGACAGCTGTCCCAGAAGTGTTTCTTTCACGAAAAACGCATTTTATGCTCGAATGAAGCATGCAGTTACGTCCATCCCATTTTCTGTACATGAAGTGCACCCAGCGAATTACAAAATAAAGCCATCGTGCTGTCATCAATTACCTTCCACTCTCAGGCGCAACTTTATTCACCATTGGCTGTCTTGGTATTGGGTTGCTCCTAAGTACTGGCAATTTTTTCTTACACAAGTTTTCAGGTGAAAAATAAGGATCGGTTCCGATATGTTCCACGAATTGATAGATAATTTCCGTCCTACAATACAGCATGGTTGCCTTCTAACTGTTCTTAGTTTTTTCGATTTTTGTCATTGGGAGTGGAATGTGGAGTGGATACAAATATTAGGTTGTCCGGAAAGTTCTCAGCGTTTTGGGTGTTTCACTTTAAACGATCGTAACTTTTTTAATACTCATCGGATTTAATCGAAATAGGCACCATTCGAATCAGCACACTTTTGCCAATGTGACAGCAGTCGAGAAATCCCATCAAAGTAAAAAACTGGGTGGTCGAAAATTCACGAAATCCACGAAGGCTTTTTTGCCTGGTCCTGATTGATGAAGTATTTTCCAGCAAGGGAGTTCTGAAAATGTTAGAAAAGGTGATAGTCGATTGGCGAAAGGTCTGAAGAATATGGCGGTTGAGGTAGAACTTCAACCCCCAATTCGTTCAATTTATGGATAGTGATTTGTGAAACGTGTGGGCGGGCGTTGTCATGCAAAGGAATCGGACCCTTTCTTTTGATAAGTGTTGGCTGCAGCTGACAAAATTTCGTCGATTTCTTCACAGTAGGGTTCTGCTGTGATGGTTTGGCCTGGTGATAAAAAGTTATAGTGGATCACACCAGCCGATGACCACCAAGCCGTGAGAATCTTTTTTCGTGAGGGTTCGGCTTTGAAAATTACCTCGGTGGTTCGTCGAAATCCAACCACTGTCCGGAACGTCTCCTGTTATCATACATGATTTTTCATCACAGGTGACAATTCGGCCCAAAAACAGGTCGTTTCTGCTGCGCAAAAGCAATGCAGAAGGAACCTCGAGACGTGCCGATTCCTGCCGGTCACTCCGATTGTGGGGCACCCAATTGTCGAGTTTTTTCACCTTCCCAATGCGTTCCAGACCATCTGCAACAGTGGATTTGCCAAGGCCTAGCTCTTCTGCTATCTCTCGAACTGTTTGGGATGGGTCAGCCTCCAAAATCCTCGTCAGATATTGCTTTAGGTCGACCGCTATGAGGTTCATCTTCAAGGCTGAAATCTCCAGAACGAAATTTGTTGAGCCGCACAGTGCTTTCTCTAGCACTATTGGGCCCCCACACCTGGTTAATTTGTTGAGCTGTTTCGATTGCGGATTGCCCCAATTTATAGTCGAAGAAAAAAATCGTCCGAAGTGCTCTTTTCACATGCTTGAAAAAATCTTGAAAAAAGGGGTTTATCAAGCAATGGTGAAACGGCAATTATACCATCAGATAGCGCAAGAAATTCTCTACAGGATGTGCTACTGAGAAGCAAGGCAGAATGAGTTTTTAATCAGCAGTGAATGTACAAAAATAGGTGCACAAAACGCTGAGAACTTTCCGGACAACCTAATATGATTCTTTTGAAAGACACATGGTACGCTCAACACACATTCTTAAGTGTTATGCAGATACACAGCCAGCTGTCGATGTAACGTGGTTTCCCCGCCCGATTCGAGTACGGGACCGTGGGAAAGGCTTATTCCTTGCTACACCGCCCAAAATTCACCGCGCGCAAGTTGCATTTCGCCGCGCGCAAGTTGCATTTTGGGCGGTGTAGCAAGGAATAAGCCTTTCCCACGGTCCCGTACTCGGACCCCGTGCAGTTTCAGGCGGGGAAACCACGACACATCGACAGCTGGGGGCTGTTAGTCTCATACACCCTCAATGTGTTGAGCGTACCATGTGTCTTTAAGACACATGGTACGCTCATACACATTGAGGGTGTATGAGACTATCAGCCCCCAGATGTCGATGTGTCGTGGTCCCCCCGCCCAAACATGCCCAGGAATGGAGATACAGGGCCGTGAAACACGCTAATTCTTCCATGCTCCGCCCACTGCCTTTTTACGGCGCAGATTCCCGCCGTTCATAACATCCGTCGTAAGCGCGCCTGTCGCGTGCGGCTCCTTGGCACTTTGCCAAGTCCTTTAATTGCGCTCTCAAATACAAGTAAAACGCAATTTCCTGATTGGAGGTGCTACAAAATAAGAACAGAAGATGATGACGAGGGTCAGAACTTAAAAGCAACTGTGCCACTTCTGCAACATCCCTCGGAGGCCGCGTATGTTCACGAAACATGAAAATAAAAAGGGCATACTTGTTAGTTTGATACAAACGCAATTTCCTGATGCGAATAAAATTCTAGGTGTTGCTCATGCTTCAAAATCCATGTACAAGGAGATGAAGATGACACAGGCTAGAAATGAAGCACAACGATGTAAATGTAAACAAAACAAAAATGAAAAAATCAAGGAAAGGCAAATTAGATAAACTGGCCTGTAAATTTCTACGATCCGGCGCCAAAGCCATAGAAATACTTAGAACAAACGAGTGGGACGCTTGGGCTGTTTTTATTTTCATGTTTTGTGGGAATGCGCGGCCCTTGATGGATACTGCAGATGCAGCCGAGTTGCTCTTGAGTTCTGCCCCTTGTCATCATCTTCTGCTCTTATTTTGTAGCACCTCCAATGTTATCCGCATCAGGAAATTGCGTTTTACTCGTATTTGAGAGCGCAATTAAAGGACTTGGCAAAGTGCCAAGGAGCCGCACGCGACAGGCGCGCTTACGACGGATGTTCAGAACGGCGGGAATCTGCGCCGTAAAAAGGCAGTGGGCGGAGCATGGAAGAATTAGCGTGTTTCACGGCCCTGTATCTCCATTCCTGGGCATGTTTGGGCGGGGGACCACGACACATCGACATCTGGGGGGCTGATAGTCTCATACACCCTCAATGTGTATGAGCGTACTATGTGTCTTTAAGGCAAAGCCCGCGACCACAGATTGTGGGTAACGGAACCCACATAGGAACGAAAAAGGGCTAGGTATCTGATTAGCGGAGAAAAGCAGCAGAAAAACAGCCGAAAATGCCCTAAATAGGATTCCATATCGACCCCAACTTGTACATGCATGCAATGAAGAAAACGCATGTTTGTACGAATTTCCACTCGTCGTTATCATAAAGATATCAGCTCTTTTATCGTATCACCTCACTCTCACCATTCGGAATGGAGAGAGATAGCATAGTGGCTACTAGCTAGTAGCTAGCAGCCGGGGGGTCGGCATGGGCCTAAGGGGCGCCCTTGGGCCTAATTGGTTAGCTTAAAGCGGAATTCTTGCCGATTTTCACTTTCTAAAGGTAGCGCAGCCTCCGCAATCTCCTTCCGGATCGTCTGACACATTTGAAAGGTCATAGAATTATTTTATCGCGGAAAATGCCCTTAAGGATTTTGATGCCCATGGTTACCCCGCTGTAGCGAAAATAGGTCCAAATTGCAAATTTGGTTGAAAACTTGTCTCCAGGGCTAATTTCCCAAAACAGGGATATCACACTCGTTCGGCGTAAAAACGCTTGCCAAGGACATTGCCGGTTATTGCACACCCTGCCCCTCCAGAAGGCAAACAAGATATTTCCACGAAAAATGACTGCAGTGTTGAGTTCCAGGGCACCAGTACCTCTAATTTCAGATTTCAGCGAGTTTTGGCGTTTTGGTTTACCTATATACATGCTGGAAATGGGTGTGACCTGGTCAAAATCCTGCATAACTTTGTCCAGGAAATCGTTTAGCAGATATGGAGGGCAGATTTGTAATCAGCGTCCAAGGGCCCATCGGGCAGTATACATCTCATTTCAAATGGCCACTTCGACAACCATCCTTTCCTGGTAAGCTGAATTATAACAATGACAAAATATTCACGAATCTTTCAAAATATGACTCAGTGAAATCAGTGTGTTTTCGCCAACGGCAGGAGCGGAGGTGAACGCCACTTATGGTGCTCATCATTGCAGACCGGTGGGGCGGCGCGTGTGACTCGGCTGTGACGCGACTGTCATCACAGCCGAGTCACACGCGGCGCGGCTCACCCGCCCCACCGGTCTGCAATGATGAGGACTGTACATACAGTGTGTCGAGCATCGAGCTGAGCCTTGGAGAGCAGCTGATAGCGAGAGGTGGACGGGGGGGGGCAGGGAGTTCGGGATTCTGCTGGTCAGGCATCCACCAAGGAACAAAAACGCTCCCGATCTCTGAATACGCTATGAGCTAGTGTACGCAGGGTACAGCATGGGGATGTGCGAAATGGCGGTGTGAGTATGACCCCCTCCTCTCGAAAAGGGTCCAGTTACGACCCCCCCCCCCCCCCCCCTCCTGCTCTAACTGACAACCAGATGCATGTTCACACGAAATGGCTTCCTGAAATGGAATCTGGACTTTTAAATCGACAACCATGTATGACATGCAACTTGTAACAAGGAACACAATCGAAACAGCGACTAATGGTGATCATTGATAAGCTAAATTGGTGAAAAAAATAGCCCCAAGGTCAGCGTGTCAGGCCCAGATGTGCATTCAATGAATGGTGACGGGGAAATCATGAAAACATGCACGACACAACAAAGCGAAACATGAAAAATACAAAAAAATGCGGAGCCAAATGAAAAAATGGATAACCAGGCGGCAGATATATCTTTCTATAGTTGATATAGCGGCTATTATCGATCGCAACGTTGCGACCGCCTTCATTGGAACGTCATTGGAGCGCGGTTGCTGGGCCTGGGGTCTTTTCGGGAGCTTATTATTCTTTTAGGTGCGGAGCTTTTGAGGAATGGTAGGCGGCATGCAACGGAAATGTTCCTACTGTTGCGTTTTCTACCCAGGTGCAATCTGAATGTTTCCCCGTTCGTGAAATTTTCGGATGGGTTTCGGATCGGCTAGGGGTAAATGGCAAGCGGTTTTTTATGCTTCACACGAGGATTACTTATTTCGAACGCCATTTCATCAGGATCAAAATCGTCTTGAAAACCGCACTATCTTTTCTCTTTCCAATAAGCTTTACAGTTTTCCTGAAGACCCGCTAGTTCAGGAGATATTTTAGATGGGTCACAGACGCGCTACCCTCTGACCCACCCGAAATCGATTCCTTCTGTGCCATTGAGATTATACACCTTCGGAAACTTCAGTTTGCCTTCAAACAAACACATATTTGCCCCTTCCAACCATGTCGTGAAAAGGAGGAGCTCGCGCTACACATGAGATATTTGGTCAGAGTCGTGCCCGTGCATTACCGCTCTCTACGCAAGGGGTGTTGGAAATGGTAAATTCTGATTTTCAGGTGCTTTTATCCATGCAAGCAGATGTTTGTTTAGGGTTTGGAAAGGACAGGCACGAATCTGCTGGAGACGTATTATTTAGTCATCTACCTACTCACGAGTGCTATAAATTGATATTTATTTATTTATTTATTCTTGCTATTCTTGCTAATAGTTTTTTATTATTTGTAGGTCCTTTTATTAGGTTGTCCGGAAAGTTCTCAGCGTTTTGTGCACCTATTTTTGTACATTCACTGCTGATTAAAAACTCATTCTGCCTTGCTTCTCAGTAGCACATCCTGTAGAGAATTTCTTGCGCTATCTGATGGTATATGCCGTTTATCACATTCCATTCTTTTGATAAACCCCTTTTTTCAAGACTTTTTCAAGCATGTGAAAAGAGCACTTCGGACGATTTTTTTCTTCGACTATAAATTGGAGCAATCCGCAATCGAAACAGCTCAACAAATTAACCAGGTGTGGGAGCCCAATAGTGCTACGAGCAAAGCACTGTGCGCAAGGCTCTCAACAAATTCTTCCTTATCTGGAGATTTTAGCCTTGAAGATGAACCTCATAGCGGTCGACCTAAAGCAATATCTGACGAGGATTTTAGGGGATTTTGGAGGCTGACCCATCCCAAACAGTTTGAGAGATAGCAGAAGAGCTAGGCCTTGGCAAATCCACTGTTGCAGATGGTTCTGGAACGCCATTTGCGGAAGTGAAAAAACTGGACAATTGTGTGCTCCACAGTGAGTGACGCGCCCAGAATGGCCCACGAGTTCTCGAGGTTCTCTGCATTGCTTTTGCGCAGCAGAAACGACCTGTTTTTGGGCCGAATTGTCACCTGTGATGAAAATATGGGATCATGTATGATAACAGGAGATGTTCCGCGGACCAGTGGATTGGATTTTGACAATGACCCCCGAGTAACTTTTCAAAGCCACGAACCCTACCGAAAAAAAAAAGATTCTGGTCACGGCTTGGTGGTCATCGGCTGGTGTGATCCACTATAACTTTTTATCACCAGGCCAAACCATCACAGCAGAACCCTACTGTGAAGGAATCGACGAAATGTACCGAAAATTTTGTCAGCTGCAGCCAACACTTATCAAAAGAAAGGGTCCGATTCTTTTGCATGACAACGCCCGCCCACACGTTTCACAAATCACTATCCATAAATTGAACGAATTGGGGTTGAAGTTCTACCTCAACCGCCATATTCTCCAGACCTTTCACCAACCGACTATCACCTTTTCAAACATTTTCAGAACTTCCTTGCTGAAAAATACTTCATCAATTAGGACCAGGCAAAAAAGACCCTCGTAGATTTCGTGGATTCTCGACCACCAGTTTTTTCTTGATGCGGATTCGCGACTGCTATCACATTGGCAAAAGGTGCTGCTGTTCGGATTTGCCTATTTCGATTAAAATCCGATCATTAATTGAAAATTTACGATTCGTTTAAAAGTAAACACCTCAAAACGCTGAGGAACTGGTTCCGGACAACCTAAATACATCCGGGCCTTCTGCAGCTTCCCCTCCGTTCCGCCAAACTTAGCAATGAGACTTTTGTACTGTTTGATGCCTAACGAGCCTACTTTTGCGATATTCCCCACGTCTCCCGCGCAATCCAAAGTACGAATCCATTTTTGGGGATTTCGCATGAAAAGAGGGCTGTTAAGCGTAGCAGTTAAATCTGTGAAGAATGACTCATAATGATTTTCATTTTTTTTACATCTTGACTCCATAGCTCCCACTCCCACTATCAACTGAAATGTCGAAGCAGTTGCCGTCCTCTGACGTGATCCCTGAAATTACGACCGGCCCCCCCCCTCCCCAGCGGCCAGGTACCACCGCCCCCCCTATGGGTTTCGCACAACGATGCTGTACCCTGAGTGTACTATTGGGGCTGTTCAGCGTCTTGCCGGATGGCAACGCCAGAACCAGTGTTGAAGTCGTGGCCAATGTTATCACATAGTTCTACCGAAGGACTTCTAGCGAGAAAATTTGAGTGGCCTGAGTTGTGCAGTTAGTAATAGGCCATAGCTATGTAAAAAGGAAGCCTTCGCTCTTGGTGTCATGCAAAACCAGCTCAACCAAAACCCTCCCTGAACGATACCCCAGTGTGTTTTATCTAATCTAAAAGATAACGATTGATACGATATCGCGACGGAAATAAACTATTGAAAAAGTCTATGTGATGTGCCACGTCAGCAAAAATTTTGGCACAAGCGCGAGGTTGGCTCATTTCTCCAATTCATCGCTGCAACTCACACAATCGAAAATGAGCGTTCTAATGAGGATCTTTTCAACACATGGAGGAAGTCCCAATCGCGTAAGTACAAGGTGTTAAACATAGCACTGAACGTCAGGATGTCTTGAAAATGAATACAAGTAGTCACTTCGTTTACTTTAAAAGAATATAATTCTCCGCTAAGCAGAGATCTAGACTCATCTAGGCTTGTTAGACTGCATTCATACTTTGCCGCAGCGTCCATCAGCGACCAATATCGTTGACCGGCGTTCCGAACGTTCGGTAGTGTCAGCGGCTGGGAAAGTATAGATATCGATCTAGCGTCTGCCAACGTCTTCCAGCGCCTATCAGGGCTCGAGGGCTAGGTAAGTGTATCAATTTAGCGTCTGCCAGCGTGTACCTACCTCCGATAGAGAAGGTATTGTGCGATTGCTGGGTAACAGGCATCTGGTGGAGTATGGGGAGATAGGAGAATGGCGGACTACTGGTAGAGTAGGGCGCGATAGGAGGGTACTAGCCATCTGCTACCCTCCTACTGCGCCATACCTCCTCTCACGGACGCTGGCTGACGCTAGATTGATACCTATACTCCCCTAGCCCACGCGACGCTGGTGGACGCTGGTAGACGCTGGCGCACGCTGGTAGATGCTGGAGGACGCTGGCAGATGCTGGATCGATACCTAGACTTCTACCTGACATTAGCGAACA
>MU918160.1:0-10403 GCA_036418165.1 Cooperia oncophora | reverse complement strand
TGTACCTACCTCCGATAGAGAAGGTATTGTGCGATTGGTGGGTAACAGGCATCTGGTGGAGTATGGGGAGATAGGAGAATGGCGGACTACTGGTAGAGTAGGGCGCGATAGGAGGGTACTAGCCATCTGCTACCCTCCTACTGCGCCATACCTCCTCTCACGGACGCTGGCTGACGCTAGATTGATACCTATACTCCCCTAGCCCACGCGACGCTGGTGGACGCTGGTAGATGTGGAGGACGCTGGCAGATGCTGGATCGATACCTAGACTTCTATCTGACGTTAGCGAACACTTGAAACCCTGGTGGACGCTATTGGTCGCTGCTGGTCGTTGCCGCAAAGTATAAACGCAGCCTAAGGTTGCGTTGATATCCGATAGTGAGAAATGCAAAATCGAAGAAGTGCAGAAGTGAGAAATGCAAAATCGAAGAAGTTTTGACGAAAAGGATAATATACCTACCGATTTGAAGAAATGCAAAAATGAAGAAATAAGAAATGGCGAACTGCTGAAAGTCGATGAATGTGGTCTACTTCTTCGGATGAAGGAGGCGTGTCAGGTGGGATGAATTTGGCGCGCTGAAAAACCTGTTCCCGGCCAGTTGCTGAAGCTAGAAGGGGTTTGGCGCTGTGGCACACTTACAAGGGAAGGATGGTAGGTCGAAGTGGCCATTTGAAATGAAATGTATACCGGCTGAAAGGTCTTCGGACGGGAATTACGAAACCGTCTTCCATATCTGCTGCGGACCTCCCAGAAAGAAGTTACGGAGCTTTTTTGGGGGAGAATACACTACAAATTGGCGGCGTAAGGCTGACGAGATCGTGGCAGCATGGCCGAGTGGATACGTCGTAGGGCTCACGGATGCGTGGTCGAGGGTTTGGATCCTTGATGCGTGTGCTCTTTTGCATTTTTTCGAAAGTGGTCCCTGTGCACTTCAAAGCTATTTTGCATAACACTTGTCCCTGATAATGTCGTGATGTAATGATTCTGAACTGATGGAGCCATTGCGAACCATTCCATAGAGATCACCATTCCATAGAGATTCTTCTTTCTTTGATTTGAAAACGCGGTTCGGGGAGCGGCTGTGTAGTGTATCAGGCAACCAAAAAAGTTCGTGCGGTTTTGAAGGTAGCGAAATAATAACATAAAAAACGGGTTAAACTTAGATTTATTCCGAAAAATAATTACCCTCAGCAAGTAATACACTTCCCCATTTAGACACAAGAGCACATATAGTGTTCGCTGCGGACAGTTGGGCGTGTCAGTGCGGCTGCGTTTGGCGCTTCTACACCAGTTGTTGAAGCGGGCAAGTGACAATACTGTATCATATGCTTCGTATTACTCGTTTTCTACCACTTTTTGTCGCATGCGCTCTTCAACAAGAAGGCAGAGAACGGCTTTGATAGGGTGACACACTCATACTGGCTGACACGCCCAACCGTCCAAAGATAACTAGAGTGCATTCCATTTTTGTAAAAATCTTGCTTTTGGGAATTAAAGAAATGTTTTAGTTCGTTGTCCAAAGCCACTTCATTTTCAAATCGCCGATTCCTCATGTGGTTGTCCAAGGCCAAAAACAAATGATAGTCACTTGGAGCAAGGTCTGGCGAGTACGGAGGGTGAGGTAGAATTTCCCATCCTAGTCGCGCTATTGTTTCCTGAGTGATTCTTGCATTGTCCTGGTGGAAAACCACACCTTTTCTGTTCGCCTTAATTGAAAGTAATCTAAATTAACAAATACACTGAATGACACTCCTTGACATATGTCTTAACATGTAGTTACCCTACCACTAGATCCAGTTTACTGAATATACTTCATACAAGTAGACAAAAACCGCACGAACTTCATTGGTTGCCTGATAGTTCGCTGCGGACGGTTGGGCGTGTCAGGCGGGATGAGTTTGGCGCGGTGCCAAACCCGTTCTCCACCAGTTGTTAAAGCGAGCAAGTGATATGACTGTATCATATCGTTCGTATTACTCGTTTTCTACCACTTTTTGTCGCATGCGCGCTTCAACAAGAAGGCAGAGAACGGCTTTGACGGCGTGA
This sequence comes from Cooperia oncophora, assembly GCA_036418165.1. Taxonomy (NCBI): domain Eukaryota; kingdom Metazoa; phylum Nematoda; class Chromadorea; order Rhabditida; family Trichostrongylidae; genus Cooperia; species Cooperia oncophora. The sequence continues at coordinate 8,356 of MU918160.1, read as the reverse complement.
CACACTCATACTGCCTGACACGCCCAACCGTCCGCAGCGAACTGGAGTATACTAGCCCTCCTTGACCAGTCGTTTGTTAACCATGCTCGCGGCACACCAACGGTCACCTCTGTCTCACGGCTTTTCCGGAGAACTACACTGCTTTCTCGCACAGTATAACCCCACCGGGGATTAGGGCCTCCGACTGCAAGGATGGTAGGCTGCAAGGGACGGCAACCTTGAAGATATACCCTCGTGGTGGGTCCGACCTTCCTCCTGACCGCCCTGTTCCTCCAGTGGTGCTTCGGTCGGCCCCATCACTGGCAAGAGGCTGCCATGACCTAACCATAGCTTACCTTAACACCCACAACCGTAGTGACCACCCACAACCATAAGGAACCTGATCAATATTTTTCCATAACACCAATAACCAGAATAACTACCACACAACAACGAACCAGCATTTGTCAGCCACTTGCCCGGGCTCTCCCACCTCCCATGTATTACAAAAAACAACATTATATGTCATAACATCTTTGTTAACTCAGGTGCACGGCGGAAACATTTTTTCCTTCCATCCTCATATCGTAGCTGGATTGACCATCCATCCTCCACCGTTCTTAGCAGTAACGGCACCCTCTTGGCTACAAGCTGCAACTCGCAGGCGGTCCTGCCTCAGGTGTAAGCGGCGTGGTCCTCAGCGCTTCGCCAGATGGGGCAGTGTGCTTGATCACATTGCTTTGTAGAGTGCACGAGACACCCTACAGTCCGCACGGCATCGTAGCGGCAGAGTGTGCCCGTCGGCGGCAAGGGCCCAGGGGCAAGGCTCCCGACGACCATTGTCGCGAACCCCGACACGACGGATTAAGCGTCAAATCGATCACGCCGATGAGAGTGTGTTCATTTTTTGTCAGTGTTTTGAGCGACTAGGCAACTGAATGAACCAGCCTCTCAATCGTGCGTTAGCGCTTTCGGCGACTGACGAAGGACAGTTATGAATCTAGCATTTCAAAGGCCCGAATCGCGTTTGAAAACTGTCAATTTCTGGGCTCTAGTGTTAATGACAATATCGCGAATAACACAAGTATGAAGAAAAAGCAGCCTGACGTAGGCCTCATATAGAACCCTCTGTCAAATCGAGCTCGCAGGTATACAAAGCGGAGAGAAGGCATGGTCGCACGAGTTTTTATCACGTTCGCAGCGGCGCCGTTTCGCCAAAAACTTCCGTTTGTCGAGCGGCGCGTTCGCGGCGGGCGACACTCAGGCAATCGTCCCGTTTATGGTTAAGCGCTCGCAACGAATACAACTTCGCCAAAAACCACGTGATTCGTTTTTTGTCCATTCTTTTTACACTTTTTCCCCTCTGCAAGGTTTATCTCATTTCTGGTGAAAGAACCAGGTATCTTGCCCTTTTTGAAGTTGAGTAAACAAAAGTAAACACGATTTGTTCCTCTTTATAAAACCCCTAGTGCCTCTACTGCTTCCAAAAAATGCACAAGAAATGTTTTTAGTATACTTCTATAATATTTATTTTATTATTTGTATATAATTGTCAGTGAAATGAAGAAAAAAATCATAAAAAAAACAGAATAGGCCTGTGTACTCCTGGGAGTACACGATTGGTCTGAAGAAAAAAGTTTTCGCGTGTTTTTTTGGCAGTACACGCTTATTCTAATGTATGGATAACATTTCTCTATTGTTTGTTTCAGTATATGCATACAATTACTATTCAAAAAGGAAAAAAATAGCGGAAACGAGCAAAGAGGCGAGTGTACAGTCGTGATCCTTCCACCTGATTAGGGCGGTCGGAGGACCGCAGACGCGAGTGCCCCAGCGACCGCGTCACAAGTAGCAATCTGTCGGCGGCGCGGGGCCAGCTACCCTGCGTCCTCTCACTCCCTGCGCGCTCGACACGCGCCGCATAGTACTCTGCCGCCTGCCCATTGACGGCTGGCGCGGCGATCAGCTGATTATCGACTCGACGAAGCCGATTTTTCTCCAAAAATCGTCTTATTTCGGCCGGCTTTCGAGAAGGTAAGTTACTTTTTTTCCTTTACTTATTAGTGTCTTGCTTTTTTTGTTGGTTTGGTGTAATTTTTGTTGTTTTAAATGCTTTTTTCGCTATTGTTTTTGCATTTTCAGGTTTCGTCTGTTTTTTCCCATTTCTTCCCCCTATTTGGCTTCTTTTTCATTACTGTGTCACTGATGTGTTCCTGTCTTTGCTGAGAACACTCTCTGACACGGTTTTGAAGACTAGAGCCGCTTTTACACCCGTGTTCTTCAAGCTGCCCGTAAATAATGCCGGCTGGTGAGTATTTCAATTTATTTTTTGTTTATTCTTTTTTTGTATGATGTATTCTTCATTACTATACCATTGTTGTGTTCTGTGCTACGCGAAGAACACACTTTGGCATGGTTTTGGAGCTTATGTTTTTTAAAATGAGCTTTTTTCATGAGTTGTGCTAGTGCCACCCCCTTATTTGAGGGCGGTCGTGAGTGTTTTGCTTACGGAGCGCAATAGACTTGGTATACAAATCAGAAGTGAGTCGCCACACGTTGTGCCTCGGTAGCATAGTGGGTAGTGTTCCAGAATATAGTATACGAGGTCAAAGGTTCGAATCCTTGGTGGACGTGCTCTTTTGCATTTTGAAGGCGAGAATGGTTCAGTTAAGAAAAGCCCTATTCATAGCATTTCCTGATCATGCTAGGCTGTGTTAGAACCTTCCAGAGAGCACTGCTGAAAAAATGCAAAAGAGGGGGGGGTGGGGAGGGGGCGGAGCACGTTCACCAAGGATTCGAACCTTTGATCTCGTATACTACATTCTGGAACACTACCCACTATGCTACCGAGGCACAACGTTTGGCCACTCACTTTCTTATTTGTATACCAAGTCTATTGCGCTCCGTAACACTCACCGACCGCCTTAAATAACGGGCACTAGCACAACTCATGAAAAAAGCTCATTTTAAAAAAACATAAGCTCCAAAACCATGCCAAAGTGTGTTCTTCGCGTAGCACAGAACACAACAATGGTATAGTAATGAAGAATACAACACAGAAAGATAGCAAATAAATTAGACAAATACTCAGGCGGGGGCCCGCCAATTAAACCCAGCCACCGGCATTATTTACGGGCAGTTTGAGGAACACGGGTGTAAAAGCGGCTCTAGTCTTCAAAACCGTGTCAGAGAGTGTTCTCAGCAAAGACAGGAACACATCAGTGACACAGTAATGAAAAAGAAGCCAAATAGGGGGAAGAAATGGGAAAAAAGACGAAACCTGAAAGTGCAAAAACAATAGCGAAAAAAGCATTTAAAACAATAAAAATTACATGAAACCAACAAAAAAAGCAAGACACTAATAAGTAAAGGAAAAAAAAGTAACTTACCTTCTCGAAAGCCGGCCGAAATAAGACGATTTTTGGAGAAAAATCGGCTTCGTCGAGTCGATAATCAGCTGATCGCCGCGCCAGCCGTCAATGGGCAGGCGGCAGAGTACTATGCGGCGCGTGTCGAGCGCGCAGGGAGTGAGAGGACGCAGGGTAGCTGGCCCCGCGCCGCCGACAGATTGCTACTTGTGACGCGGTCGCTGGGGCACTCGCGTCTGCGGTCCTCCGACCGCCCTAATCAGGTCGAAGGATGACGACTGTACTCTCGGAAAAGCCCCATTCGAATTGAGAAAAAGTTTTTGAATGTTTTTTCGGGTGTACACGCCTCTTTTAATGTGTCTATATTAATTCTCTATTGTTTGATTAATTGTTTATATCCGATTCTAGCTGAAAAATGAAAAAAATATCAAAAAACGAGCGAATAGGCGCGTGTACTCCCGGGAGTACACGATTCGCCGAAAGCGGAGTTTTTTCGTGTACTCCCGGAGTATACGAAAAAACTCGTCGCCGCGAACGTGTTAAAAATAGGTATCAGCTCTTCCCCCTCGTTACCTAATCCTCACCATTCGGAATGGAGAGAATCAGAAGTGAAACAGCCACCAGGAATCCTCCAGAAACCAGATAAACAGTGGGGGTTTTCGTGGCCTTATGGCGCTTTCCTCACGCATTTTTGATCGGCGGAAATAGTACATCCTTCTTGATTGCGGGCAGGATCACGGTGTCCAAACAAGGCACACGCTTGCATATGACAGCCTTTCACAACTTTGGATTGACACCAATACTTCCCTAGTCGCTGGTGTTCCCTCAAAACTTTGACGCAGAGTATGGACACACTCTCACGGTGACTAATTGCAAGGTATGAATCGAACCTAATACTCACAATAATCATTACCGAAAGCGCATTTGCAGGGAATGTTTCTCCTGTTTGCATGGGCCTGCATTATAAGTGGAATAATCTACTATTTATGTTCCTACAGCGAATTATTAAGGCAAATAAGAGTCAGTATGAATTCAAAAAGGCACAGGACGGAGGGCGGTGAGTCTCCCGAACATCAAATAATTATAAATGAACCAATTGTTATGTTTTGTGACAGTTGACCCGCATACGAGCATAGTTGAGTTCCAGTGTGGGTCAACTCCTCACCTCTCTTGTAACCATAAGCGAGGTATCAGTTCGAATAATCTCATGAGTTGTGCAGTACTGACACATGTTTTCTTGGTTTGCTTTTCCTTGAAAGGACCTGAAAACTTGAGGACATTTGCTACTGCTCCGCTCAAGAATGTACAATCCCAAAGAAGATATTCCTTGACTAGTAAATCTTGAAATTTTAAAGTTAATAATCTGTGCGTGCTATAGGGCCCACATTATCGAGCTAGATAAAGCCCTCCACGATAACAAGTGTGAGAGCAGTGCGAAGAATTCGGTGTTGAAAGCTGCAAGCGGAAAAGGATGAGCTTTGTCGTACTATATTGGAAACAGGTGTCCCAAATACACTCCTTATCACTGAGACAGAGTAGGCGTGGCTTTCAAGCATGGCGTAGGGCGGGTTACTCGTGGGATGCTTCTTTTGAGACGACTGCCATTTGCTCTGTTTCAGACTGTTACATGATTACATCTGTTCCAAAACAAAAACATCACACTAAAGCGTGGGCCGGACTCTGAACTCAAGTACGCAGTCACGCCTACCCGATCTCACGGATTTCGGGTTTACTAGTGAATCGATCCAAGATCCAGGTCAACGCAGCGGAGACCATCCTACAGTCTGCAGAAGATATGAGAGAGACGCGAAGTGGGAAGAGTGGTGGAAGGCAGCGTGGCACTTCAAATAAAGAGGTTGAACAGGTAGCTAAACCAAAGAAGGAAATGTACAAGCGATGGCAGAGGCCACAAAGCTCACAAGACCTCGCTGCCCACGAAAATTGCAAGTGCGCTAAGCCGCCGCAGACAAGGGCAACAACTTGAAAATGGAAGGAACGGATCTTTTCGCATGAGACGTTGAACAACCGAAAGAGCAGACGAGTTTGTCCTTCTATGGCGAAAGCCCTGCATAACGGATGAGACATCAGGGTAACACAGACTGTAAAAGGCTATTACGGTGTTATTCTGCGGAAGCAAGAAGAAATCAGGAAGGAGTGGAATTATACTTAGAAGGACTCTCGAACAAAGAGCGCCTGGCAAGAGAGTTCCGAGGAGTAAAGCTGGAAAAGCCGTTGAACCACGTAGGATCAGGAGGTATAGGAGGCGTCCGGTGAGATAGGTATAGTGACTGAAGCGCTTAGTGAAACATAGGGGCATAAGCAGGATGTTTAATGCATGTAGGAGCAGAACAACCGTCCCCATAATCTAACGGAAGGAAGTCGCAACAGAGTGCAACAATTACCCTGGCATCAAGATGAATCGTAACACTACGAAGCTACAGCGGTTAATTAGCACTAGGCTGACTGATGCTGTCCCCATTTTGCAGAAACATTTCGGCTTCTTGCCACAAAAAGACATCACTAACGACGTATTCTTTAAAGGACGAGTGACTGTGAAGGACAAAGAAGAGGCAGCCTAAAAGCTCACATCTTGTGTACTCGCCTATGTCCACGAAGAAGAGCTGGCCTATCATGCCTAATGCTCATTAAATTAGATGCGAGCAGATCTTATTTGTTTGGTTTATAAACAGTTCCGCTTCTACTGCTGTGAAACAAAAAAATTTTTGAGAAGTGTAGCCGAGAGAAGTGAGCTCACAGTGAGGGTTCACAGCCCACACCGTCCTGAAATTCTGTCCGGAATTCTGCGATACTTGTTGAAAACCTCTTTCTGGCTTCCGTTTAGCCCCGATCCGTTTTTTGATGTCTACCAGATTAGTCACTATTAGGTCGAGGTACTTTGTTAGAAGTTCTCTCTGACCCGGTTCTTGATCAATATTCTGCTCTCTTCTGCTGGTCAACAAACTATCATTCATCAATATCAGTGGGCCCGTCCTTGCTACTAAAAACTTTTGTAATGATTTAATGGTGAACCAACTTTCCACAGCTCGACTATCTTTCCTTATGTTTGGATTCTACAGGTACTGATCTCTTCGACTTCTGCCCTTACAAATCACCGGATCCGTGGGACAAATCGATAGTCAAGTTTATGGATGTCAAATACGGTTATCTGAAGGTGAGTGGCAGAAGATGCATCTAAGGAACAATTATAAGTCAGTGGCACTTTTTTGTGGTAAAGGTAGGATAGATATCGTGCAACTTCCTTTTTTACGAACGCGTTGGTCGGAATCCATCTGTTTTCTGCCTTACGAGGTTGTTAGATGGGAAAATTCGTCCAGTATGTCCCAACGTTTTGACTCAATCCTCACCCCAGTGGCCTACAAGTGCTTTTACTGTGGGAAACGATCTAACCCACTGGTAATAAGTGCCTCGGCATGTGTAAGTACTCCGAGATCATGCCAGAAATCTCCCGAGACGACATCAATACTTTCGGAGTAAAAGAGCCGTTGGTTTCACTACATGAGACGGTCACTTGCCACAATCCCTTAATGGCAAGAGCACTATAAAATCCTCCGGCATGTGAGATGAGTAAGCCGATCACTGATGAACACTGCTTTTCTGAGCAAACTTTACTGAGTGTTTTTTCAACTAAGAGTGACTAAGCATCTCAGTAAGGCTTATGCCCACCCATACAACCACCAGCACCAACACGCTTGCGAATAGCCGCACCGGTCAACAATTGTTAGGATCGGGTCAGCTGTTTTCACCCACAGTCCGCGCTTGAATGGTGCTTCTTTCCTTGTTCAGAAATTCACCTGAGATGGCAAGTTCTTACTACTAGCAAAAATATCTTTCTTTGGCAAGTGTAAGGGTCTCCTAAAAGTGGTTCTCGTTACTGAGTGTCAAACTTCTTTGCCTTTTTTTGTTTTTTCACTTGATTTCCGCAAATCTTCGACAGCTGCATCGTGAAGATGTCGCCCCACTGTCCCTGTTTCCATTGAGGACGTCGTGCTGATGATGTCGTGAAGTCTGCTGCAGCTTGAAATAATGTTTTTTCATAGTTTCTGTCCAGTCGCCGTGTTTCACATTGTCTGACTGCCATCAATACACCGATGGGTGGAATAGGTCATAGCTCCGACGATTCATTCGTGTTTATTCGTCTGGAAGCGATATCTCTTCACTCATGAAATCGAACCTACAAGGAGTGTTCCAACTAGCCACTCCACTACTTCACAAAAAAGTGTAAAATTATGAAAGGGCGCATATTGTGGATCTGCTACATAGGATATTTTATTTTTTATCAATTATTCGGTGAACGCACAGGTGCACTTTTACAAAACCTGGCTTGCACTGAATCTGGCCAGATTACGATTTCACGCAACGATAAACGGAGCAGACAATCGCTTGAATAAGTAGAAAGTTTCCCCGTCAGATCTCTGCCGGAAGAATAGAAACTAACGTTCACAAATTAGACTCCTAATTTGTTTTAGGCAGCGTTCAGACTTGTAGCGCTACAGCTGCAGCGCGACGTAGCGCTACGTAGCGCTACGTCGCGCTACAATTGTACCAAACTCCAGCTTCCTTTTATGTTTTTTCTTTCTGAATTCAACCCCTTTCTCTTTGTTTCTCATATTTATCTGATGCTGAGCTCCTGTTTTCTACTTTATCACATTTTAATGTAGTTTTTGATACAGAACACTGTGATGATTGATTTTATATATCGTTTTCGACTTTAATTATTTAGTTTCAGAGTTGCTATTGATGTTTGATGTCTTGCAGTGGTGCCTCGTGTTGATCCCGATTGCGAAATTGTTTTCATTCTATACGAGGACGGATCGCTGTTCGACATATAAAATCAATCATCACAGTGTTCTCTATCAAAAACTACATTAAAATGTGATAAAGTAGAAAAGAGGAGCTCAGCATCAGATAAACATGAGAAACAAAGAGAAAGGGGTTGAATTTAGAAAGAAAAAACATAAAGGGGAAATAGAGTTTGGTACAACTGTAGC
>MU918156.1:0-10409 GCA_036418165.1 Cooperia oncophora | reverse complement strand
TTCCTGTTTCACGCGTGCTTCTCCGCTTCGTTGAGTGCGATTTATGAATTTATAGGGAAGGGTCGTATTTGGTCTGAAGGAAACTTCTTCCAACACGAGTTTTTTAGCGCGGATTTTTCTCCGGCTGTGACTTTTCCTGGTTTCTCCCGTTGCTATATCTATGTTTCCAGCCTCCCATTCCGCTTGAAGCTTGATGACAAAACTGAAAACTAGAAAATTTACTGATTAGACTGGGAAAAGATAGCGGGAAGTAGGGGATTTCAGTAAAATGGTATGGTATGTAGGATGAGGGAAGGGGGAGAGGTCGATCTTTGTTGAACCTTCCCCAGTGACAGGACGTGCCGCGGCCAGTTTTTGTCTTTTCAGCTGCCCATGTTCCATCCATCAGACCCATTTTACATTTTTATTCCGCAGTGGTGCAGCTATCATCACATGGCTTTGTCTCAAAAGGCTTCCATTTCTTTATATAGTGTATTACTAATGATCATTAATATGCAAAGTTCTTTTCCCATGTGAAAGAAAGCTTTCATGACGGGATGAGCGGTCCAGGTTGGTTGTTCTCGAAGGCTCGACAAAACATTTTCATTGCCTTTTAGAACCGCGGAGGTATTGCACATAAGTTTGGATGTGAGGTGACCCCCAGGATCTTCATTTTTGGAGATAGTATTGGGCTATATGGCCATGGAAGATCTGCTTCCTATCACATCGAATGGTTTCTCAGCATAACTTTTTTCATGCCTAAAGAACGAATGCAGAATGCATGACAAGGGCACTAGGGGCGTTCAGTAATCGGAAACTGCCCGATGTGCGCCAAGGGGTTAGGATAAAGTCTGCGCCGTTGATCAATCCCTTTACGATGCGGTACGCATTCTACTTCCATTCAGTGTCGTAGTGGCTTATTGAATGCGATGCGGTCTACACAATGACTCGCACAACAATGGACCAACTGGATCACTGCGATATTTTCGCAAACACTGAAAGCTCGCTTAAAGGCATATTCTCAGATTTTAAGTTGTGTGCAAAAGGTCCAAACATGAGTTTGTAGGTACTAACCGACCAATCAGCGAAGAAATGATTAGTAGAAACCTTCTAGACGCCTCTAAATTGTATCCTCTCTTATTTCTGTCATGCAGTATTTGCATAGTCTATGCGCATTTACCTGGTGTGAACGAGACCGAATCAGTGGTAGTGTGGCGGCAAATGGCCTGCTTACCACGCGCGCGGTCTGCGGGTCGAATCTCGGATCGGCTCCCGCCCATGCCAAGAGAGCTGTCTACGACGGTAAATTGGTACCAGATTCGTTTGGGAGGATACGAGCACTGACTTGCACATCGTACTTGTTAACAGGTCCAAATGTCTTTTCACCGTTTCTTGATCCCTCAGCAACTTCATATTTGTCCCTTGAGGCTAGCTACATAATCTTAGCGGTAGAACTGCCCTTTGTGTGGTCCTCTCAATCCCCTTTGCCCGCAGCCTTGAGGTTTGATACATATATTTCGAAAGCACCGTGAGCGGCATCATTCAGGCTCTGGGTGCCCGCCAGGTCCTGCGTCCTGAAAGATTAGTCGTAATGATGACTTCTGCACTGTCTCTTCTAACGGTATTTTGGAATAGATATTGGGTGAGTTCCCTGGATGATATGTTTCGACTTTGTAGGTCTCGAAGAAAGAGAACCTACCGAAACAATATGGTTAAGCGTCTACCTCAATCTCTAGTCTCGAGGCTGGCAGAACATACTAAGATATGCCGTCTCTCTTATATCATGAGACGGAAATCCCGCTGTAATCCAAGTGAACAAATCATAGAAGAGAACTTTGAGGGTTTGAAAGTCGTGGAGCCTCCTAGACTTCTGACAAGCAGTTCCGCAGTTGTGATGGTGAAAGTTGCAATAATTTTTCGTATGCTCCTTCGGTATTTTGACAGGCTGTTCTGGAACATTACAAAACAGAAATCGTTCAGCATTTCGTGCAATCGTCTGCATTAGTCATCGACTGAGTTGCGTCAAATGATGACGTTCCCATAAGTTTATAGCTCTTTCCGGATCAACCATTGTTATCTCGCTGCAATCTTCATGGGAATAGCGCGGTGCCTTTATGAGTTTCGTAAATATGCATGATCGTATCCTTTGGCGATTCCGTCGTCTAAAATGTTTTTTCTTCTTTTCTCTCTCTAGATTTTACACCGCAGAATATTTTGGCACGCTCTTGGTTTCCTTATGCTTTCAGTGGTTTTAAGTAGAATCCTACGTGAAAAATAAGTAAGTTTTGGGTCTGGCTAATTCAAGGTCTAGCATGGAGATGTGATAGCTGCCTCCGGTCCCATAATCAACTCTCATGGTCAGAACATTGGAGCAGCTTCAATGCTCTGGGTAACCGTTCAACAGAGAAAAGATGAGCGGAGATTTCATGCCTTGATGCAGCCATGCTCGTTCCTTGAACCCGTCCTGCTGACAGGTTCGAGGAATGGGCATGGCAGCATCAAGTCATGAGAGCCCCGCCCATCTCTTGCTCTTGACTCCGCCCACATTTTTTCTTTTGACATGTTATCCCCGGCCTTGAAACTGCTGCAGCGTTTTTACTTATTCTCCTTCAGTGAATACCTTCCCATACACCTCCACCCCTCTCCTTTGCATCGTTTTCTTGCATGGAAAAAAGGGATTTTTCATCAGTTAACTCAAAATTCTAGAGAAATCATTTTCGACCCACTATTATTGACAGCGTGAAAAGGTAGCAGGCGAAAAGGCGGAATCATCGATGAAAGTTTTTCGAAGTCGATTTCCAATAACTGGGCATAGCTAGATTATGTGAGCCTGCACGTGACGCATTTCCAGTCACGTTTGAGCAGTGTGATAACCGAGTCCTTTCTACCACCGGTAGTACCTCGTGTCTCATTCACAGCAAGTTGTCCGCTACTACAGTTCCTTTCCAGTTTTATTGCATTCCGTGTTTTTCAAGAGAGCGCCTCGAGACTGATTGTGAGACCGCGTTTACCGTATGTGCAGGAATCCCTCTTTGCCCAAGGTTTCGCAGTCGCAGGAGATTTACCACCATTGCAGCTTGGCAGTGCTCGTTATCGAGGCACATCGAAGTTTCTCCCTCTAGTACGACCCCTTCCGCGTCCTAACCACAATCTGTGTAGATTTCTCCATCTTCCTACCCCTTCCAGAGTTTTTCTCCACAGAATTCTTTAGCTTTTCCCACCCATCCAAAAAAAGAATAGTCAACAACCAGAAGCATTTTTCACAAAAAATACGACCCCCCACCCTCTCTCCAGCGACCAAGTACGACCCTTCTTGCCGAGGATTCCGAGCATGCTACGTGTCCTGCATGATGTGCACGTCATAGCTCTGCCACGATAACCCCCTACCCACGTAGTCACCTTTTTTCCGCTTGATTTCGTTTCGCGGACGCCATATAACGGCGGGGTCTTGAACAGTTCTGTGCTCCCTGGCCATATCTCCGCCTGCTTCTCTTTTTTGTCTTTTCTTCACCATATGCTCACATAAGGGGAGACGGGCAAGAGAATCGTAATTTGCCGCTACGCCGCACGCGGCGATGGGCGCGGCGTTTTCTTAACTCGTGTTAACCTGTCGATTGGAGCACCGGACTTCATGTAGACCCCGTCATCGTAGACATTGACTATTTTCGGTTCTGAATTGCCTGTTGTCGCCATCTACTACCTGGAACCATCGTCATTTGCGGGCGCGACGTCGCACGCGACGCCATCACCGCGCGGCGAATGACGATTCTCTTGTCACATACTCCGCATAAGGCATGCAACTAAGAAAGGTTCTGATGAGTGCGTGTTCAATGTTTGTGGTTCTTTTCTTCAGTGTTGAGTTAGTTATGTCAGAACGGTAGCAGCCGTATTTGAACCTTACTCCCACAAATGGTAAGCGCGGGCTTTCCCTCTCGGTCTCACCGTTCATCCTCCCCTCTATGCTAGCCTGATCGTGGATCAACTGTTATCCTCCTTTAGATCAGTTGCATTCTCCAAAAAATCGCAAAAATCGCACACCCTGTAATCATTCGTTGTTATTGCTCTGTTGCTCAGCATTGAATAGCACGCATGCAGTCTTCCACAAGCCCTAAATGTGAAGGGTGGTGCACGTGTCTTGTTCAAGGGGCAATAGAGCTCTACGTGACAGTGGGCGCCGCCATATCTCCTAGTGCTCGCCATTTGTATCCTCCTCAAGTCGACCGAGCACTCCATTCTCTGTAGTTGATTTGTTTGCTTCATAGTTGTTTGGAAGATTAAAGGGGAGCATGTGTAGTGGCTAATGGCGCCGCTTACCGCGGGCACTGTCCGGGGGTTCAAACTCTGGTCAGCTCAATCCTGGGCCAGCCAAGCCTTCTATTGACCTTGGTCTCTCAATTAGTGCTAACTGTCGTGCACATCGACTAACTTCCCCTGCAAACTCTATGGACGAAGTCGCACTCAAACGCCACCATTCCGAAAAAAAAGTGGAATGCACAGCGCACCCCAGACAGGACGTGCTGAACGCGAGAAGGTCTAATTCTTCTTAGGCGATAAAATCATTGAACTGTTTTGGCTGATACCAGTAACTGGTCCCATATGCCCACTACGCATTCAAGCACCTAGGCGATTTGACTAGGAATTTAACGTATGGCTCTTCACAGCAGAATTTTTGAACCTTTTATTCTCTGTTTAGGGGTTCTTACGAATTCATTTCGCTGGTGTGCTTCTGAATTCACAAGATGTTTTGCGGCGTGAGATATAAAGGTGGCTCCAGTGGGGGCAATCGTAATGCATTGAAATTGATGGAGGAGAAATCTGCATAAGAATGCTTCTGCACTGGAACGCATTCGAATCTACAGCGTATCGGTGAGAAATGTCGCTCACATTTCTCCACAATAGTCATTCCTATTTCTTTCATTGCGCGAATGATATGTGATAATACAGATCCCTTTTTGATTTCCATTTTAATCCGCGCAAATGCACGAAAATCATGAAATTTACCTGCTCGGCCCGTGACCACCAGAACTCCGTCTTCATGTAGCTTTACATTCTGGTCCGTCTATATTTTCATATTGCAGCTCATAATCTTACTGTTCTAATATTCTTCTTCTTGAGCCTTATGCTCTTTCGAAGCGTCAAGGAAGGCCTGGGAGCGCTCCTTCCAAAGCACGCGATTACGAAATACTGGCACTTTTCAACTGTTACAGATTGGAAGTCTCAAAAATTTGTTGCACTTTCTCTGTGGGGGTCCTTTGACGCTCTTTTACAAGTACGAGATTAACTTTGGCGTTGACGCAGTTAATCGGCTTTTATTCCCTACGAGCTTTTTCTCCTAAATCGACATTAACTGGCATTTGAGGGCAACTACCACAAAAATGACATTCATTCATTGGCGCCAGCACTATTTTGCGTTCTGCTATGGCTGGGCCTGGGGAGGAAAAGGGAGTAACTTATGCGCTCTCTGAGGGTCGGCCTTTGCAGATGAGCCAGAAAGCTTGAATAATGTCGTGCCCCACTCCCTCCCGTAAGCGAATGTCGTACAGTCGTTTCCGCTGCAGATGTTGTGGCGTGTCAGGGAGGCTGGCGTTTGGCAGGGCGCGAGCTCGTTTTCCACTAGCTATTTTCGCTTGCCCGCTTCAGCAACTGCTCAGGAAGGGGATGGCTTATGAATAGCGTCAGCAGCAAAAAGGAGTATGTTTGTAATCACAGCTCTCGACTACCGCCATCCCCAGAAACAAGTTTATAGCGAATTTGGTAGAAAAGGTCGTAAGATATGGCGTCAGTGCCTAAAACGACTGTCATGTTCGTGATCAAGGAACCGAATGACCCACAAATTATTATCCTTTTTTGGTTCTGCTGCCGTATTAGTTGAATAGTTCAGCGAGATTAAAACAAGTTTTGATATCGATAGATTCATTTTTCGTTTTTTTTTATTCACTTTAAGTGGATTCAGTGGATTGTCATTCTGATCATCTGTCATTGCTTCTATCAACGATTCCCTTATTATAGTGCACTGAGATCCTTTGACAGTAATCCATATCGAGTCCTCTACCAGCTTTGTCGTTTTGGTTTGGAAATCGAATTTTAATGGGCCCCGTGTCCATGATAAGCTCAGAACACTCGCTAATGTCACCGCTCCGACGGCAATCGAGCGAACTGTCCTCGTCTGTCAAGAATTGGTCCCTTATTTGCATGTTTTCCGTTTGTTCCCACAATCTTTCATTTTTGTTCATCTTTTTAATTTTACTCCAAAACCATCTTGCACTAATTTTCAAAAATTCATCAGGACTTTCAAGCGATCGATCGTTACTAAAAGCTAAGAAGTTTTTACCAAGGTCAATCTACAAAGTTTTATCGACGATATAAATCTTTGTCTAAACATACTTTCACAAACTGCTTGACTTGACATTCTCAGTCAGAGATTTCCTGCTTTTATGAAAAGTTTTTACCAAGTACGAAACCCCCTCGTGAGTTCTCTTCCTGTTACAACCTCCTTCCTCATCTTACCTGCCATGTTCCTGAATATCCCCAAGTTCCTACTACTTCTCCACTTTTTTTTCAAAAAGGCCTCTTTTCCCAAAAAACAATTCACCGTCGAAAGGAAGCATGTATATAGCACAACCGAAGCAAGAAAACTGAGAAAAAGTCAACAACTAGCAACATTTTTCTGAAGAGTTAACACGGTCCTCCCTCCTCCCAGCGACTAAATACGATCCTGTTACTAAGGATCCCGACGTCGTGCCCTGGGGGCGCCGCCCACTCTTGAAAGCTTATTGTGCAGTTGCAGAAGGGGTACAGCATCGTGATGTGTGAGGTGGTGGTGTAGGTACGACTCCCGGGCGTCAGTACGATCCCTCCCATCTAAATGAGGGTCTCGGATCGCCCTCCTCTTCGATTCACCTACCTGCAAAATTCCCCCCCCCCTTCCAGTTTTTTCGCCCAACAATTTTCCGTTTAGCGCGGAGGCGGGGTATATAGCTGGTGTGAAACGGAAGACCTCCCCCAGCTTCCTACCACTTTTTCCGAATTCTCGAAAATTTTCCTACTTTTCCCTAAATTTTGCTGTGGGGATATATAGTGCACATGAAACAGGAAAAATCACGCAAAAAATCAGCAACCGGGAAACCAACGCGACAAATTTCTCTCAAGGCACATACGACCCCCTCTCTCTCCAACGACCAAATACGACCCTCCCCAGCCCAACAGAACGACCCACCTGTGTTTTCACACTACGATGGACCCTCCCCACCCCAACAGAACGACCCCCCTATGTTGTGTTTTCCCCAAAACACACAACGATGCTGTACCCTGGTTGCAGCTAATGCTGGTCAGAGGAGGGAAAGGATGTATTTTTCGGCTTCTGCACATAGTTTTACCTATTTTCAAAACATTTTAACCTTATCAATTGTTCAACTATCTGAGGTATAACTAGCACTTACGGCATCCCGAACATTTCGTATCACGTTGGAGCGAGATCTGCTGCATATGAAGTATGAGGTGTGACTGTGAAAGCGAGCATGGTTGATGTGGGCTGATTCACCTCTCTGGATGCGGCTGGGCGTTGTCAAGGAGCAGGCGAACCATTTTTGGTCTTCGGCCAAACTTTTGTGGCTGCGACTAGTCTGGTATTATCTGACTGAGCTCCGGCACCCTTGAGGGAATCAGAAGGAGAGCCTTTCTTGGATGAAGGTCTTGTTTCGAGATCCTGCTCAGTATCCGTCTCCAATAACTCAACTCCTATTTCCAGGTCATCAATTTGATGAAAGTCCCATCTGTCAGGCTACAATTACTTCACTTTTCTGTTACGCGCTACTATTGGATCTCTTGTTATGCTCTACTATTTGAAGGCAGTTGGCACAATAAATCCTCCAAGACGACGGGTAGATAATATTAGCCGTGGCAAGGAGCGGGAATTCGCGACCTGAGCAAGCGCTGCATAATGCCTTCTTTAAGGGAGGTGCCCTTTTAAGGTCCCTATCAAGTCACAACATTAGAACCCAAACGCTCGCCACGCCCGCCCGCCCACAACTGGACGACTGTTCCTGGCGCTCTAATCGATTTATTTGCTAAGCAAATTATGAAGCGAAGGGATTGGTATGAAGCGGCCGTGATGCTGCATGGATATATGAGTACACATATGCAGCCGTACCTTCGGTAGCGGTTATTGGCAAGATGCCTACAGGAAACTCGTCCAAAATCGATTTCTAACACATTGAGAACGGAGGCTCTTTCTTCGCAGGATTTTGACCGTTTCACTCCGTTCTTTCGCCATTTCCCCACTATATAGCGCCCTACCATTTTAGGCCGAGAACCGAATCATCGTGCCAACTGCATTTAATCTACCTACCTCGACTGTGGCTTACTCACAGCCCATCGGTGGTGGGGATTTCCTGCCGTGGTAATATTCCCGTGCTCTTCAATCTTCATATTATCTATTGCAGCCCAAACATTCAACATATCGACCGGGAATATTGATTATTGACTCCCGTTGCTTTCCGAATATTCTTTCTTTGTGAGTTTCCCTCCACATTCTTTATGAATTGCTTTTTGAACTCACCCAGGAAATATCATACAACGGCGCAGTTCGCTTTGTTGGAGGTACCAAATTGTACTTACGAGGCTTGTACAAGCCATCTTGTGTACACCTGTGAATTGCTCTAATTAAAGTGGCTTACGTGTACCATTTCGCAGCTTTCCAAGAGTTTACAGGTATTAGCTTGTGAGTGAACATGTACAAGTCATAGGAACTAGGAAAAGTGCAAAATGTCCCTCTAAACCGAACATGCTACCTATGGGATTGTTTCTTCAAATTCTACTCTGAAAGTGAAAATTTGATTGTAACCGCTCCCTTGTAACCCTTGACATAGTTGTTATGTTCTGACGCAGAAATTTGGGAGAAGTAGTAGAAGTGTATGAGGAGCAGTGGAAAAAAAACATGATTAGGAGTGTTGTGCTTATCCATTCCTGCTTCTGTCACAGCTGTCGCCACGGAGAGAGTCCTGCCTTAGTGGCTTGACAAGGTTCAAAAATGTCGCTGTTTCGAGAAGGCTAGGTCTGTCACCCAGTTATTAGAGAGCATTCATGGACGGTCCCGCAGGTGTGTGAAAAGTGGTGGTGTGAACATATTTCAGGCGCTTCTAAGCCTGGAACCGTCGATATGCTTGAACTGGCCGTAAGATGAGGAGAGGTGGTGTATTGGTCAAAGGTGCTGCTTGTCACGCAAGGAGTCAAATCACGAATGGGCTCGCGTCGAGGGCAGACAGGGTTCTATTTTGCCTTGGTCGTTCAATTGGAAGCAAGCTTGTCTAGCAGGATAAAAACATACAAATGGAGATCCGCTGGCCCTCGGAAATCATGCCTTTGACCAAAATCAGTTTTTTCTAACTTTCATTCTGACAGTGAACCGTCACAAGAACCAGTTACAGCTATTCAGCCTTCTTCAAGCCTTCTACCCTCCGAGAACGATGAATTACTAAAGATTCGTCTGGGAGGATAAAACACTGACTTGTACATCGGCTGGCCACCGCAAGTCATTGTATAGGCCACATCGCATTCAATAAGCCACTACGATTCTGAATGGAAGTAGAATGCGTGCCGCATCCCAAAAAGGGATTGACGAACGCGAAGACTATGCTTCATCCTTTTATTTCTAAATAAATCTCACAAGGATCATATTGTTGAGACAGCAGGGCATAGTGCCTTTTCGTGCGTAGAGAAACCAGTTTGCGATAAAGCGTGATTTTGTTGTCGATAAGCGTCAGCGCGTTCAGAAACTTCACTGTGTGAGGTTAACTAGCACTTGCTAAGCAAATTCCCATCCATCGAACGTTTTCGTGATATCGTTTGGTTGTTCTGATAATCTAGACAAACTAGGCTATCCGTTGGTTCCTCGCTGAATGGTCGATATGGAGAATGCACTGGAGAATGCACTTAGTTCTTTACATTATCAGTTTGTTATCATTTCTGTTCACTTCTGTTTGTGTGCCCTTTCCTTTCACTGTCATGCGTTTAATTTCTGTCTCTGTATATGTAATTTGAAGGTAGGTGGCACGATAAATCCCCCAAGACCTGTAATATTGATACGCCTAGCTGGATAGAATTCGGCGTTCCTGACCAGGCGCCTACATGGCTTTTCCCAAGGATGGTACCCCTATAGTACTCTATCAGCTGCAACATATTGACCCGGACGCCCACCGCGCTCGCCCGCCCACAAATGTCCGACGATGCTGGTGCTCATATCGCTTCATTTGCGAAAATCAATGTGAAGCGAAGGGATCCATGAAGCGCAGCCGTACCTGCCTTAGCGGTCATTGGTATAATGCCAACGGGAAGCTCGTCCGAAAGTTGCTTTCTAAATCGTGTAGAACAAAGGCTTCTTTCGCAGGTTTTCAAGCGTTTCACTTCGCTTTTTGGCCATTTTCATACTAGAA
>MU918152.1:10614-24872 GCA_036418165.1 Cooperia oncophora | reverse complement strand
CCTACCCCGTTTATGAATGTGTGCTCCAGGGAAGTTTTGTTTTAAGTAAGATGCTGAAAAAAGCTTGTTTTTTTGAAGTGACTCCTCATGAGATATAAGTTACTCACATAGGGAAGAACGGAAGCATTCGTTGACGTCGTCTTTTTCGAAAAGGATGACACTCTGAAAAAGGATTTCATCACGATTATCAGAGGAGCTGTTCCTAGCCGATTAACTTGTTTCAAAGCAGAGTCATAAAGAATCATTTTGGTCTCAGTGCTAATGTTGAGCGCGTCAGAAAGTATGCAACGCCTATTTTGTAGAGTTCATCATGAGACGCAGTTCACGGTACAAACCCTTACTTTGTGGTCGTTCTCTTTGCCCCTGGATTTTAGCGGGTAATGTTGATGCGCACGTGGTAGGCTCTGACGTAGTCCGGGAGACGGGGTAAGGGGGTACGCGACGAAGCGGCTGTATCTACCCCACAAGATCTGCTGCAACTACGGTCGTCTGCCCTGCTGAGCCTGGGCCTTGGAGAAGGAAACTTCGTTAGGTGTCTCTTGTGCCCTTTCCCAGATTGCATTAGCGCTCATGTTCCTAAGTTAGGCAAATTTCCTCTCAATATGTTTTTTGTGGCGCCTAACCGGACCACGGTCTGACTAGTGCAGAGACCAACTTGGTTGTGACTGCTTTCGGTTGAACAGACTTTCTTTTCACTGGAACTTTTTTTGCAGGCTCAACCCGCGATGATCGGACGGAAGCAAACTGATCACTGCGCCTTCTTTGCCCTCAGTAATATTGTGAGGAAAAGGGATACATTTGTGAAGAGGCCGCAGGGGTCACGAATCGCCACCCATTGTTCTTCTACTCGATTATCGCGGAATGTGTCTTTAACTAGGTCCGATCCAATTTTTTTTCTCCCACAAAACAGTAGCCCAAAAAAGTTGTCTGGGTGTTGTTCTGTCGGTCACTGGTAGTGCTATGCCTTGTTCACGCTCTGATAACATTATATCGCGGCGCCTTTTGTTCTACTCGGAGCTTTAGTAAATGAATGGGCGCCTACCTTATTCAGCAGTTGTTGCACACATGTAGGAAATTTGCAGAAAATAACTCCTTTACTCTTGGCTTGGTTAAGAGTGTAGCCGTTCTTGTGAATAAAACCTGTCGTGAGTAACTTTTCATAATCCTGAATGATTACTAACATTATGGGTCCAGGTACAAATGGGGCATATATCACCCGGCCGGGAAGGCAAGGTCGGTGCATCTTCTTCCGCAGAACAGGCTTCAGAAGAAAATACCTGTAGAATCTTAGAGTGGATCTCCTTTTGGAAGGATTCCAGAGATTCTGCAGATGTTCAATACTAAATTAAACTCACTGAAAACGTTTTCGTTATACTAATCGTCATGGGACAAGTTCTGTTGGTTGTTTGAAATATAATCATACACCCATAGCTCGGCTAAACATGACGTGATTGCTTTACAGTATGCTGCTCGCTGGCATAAACAGCCGTATCGCAAGTCGGGGAGGACGTGGCTGCGTGCTTCATTGGTTGGGTGTTGGATACGTTTTTTCGTGGGACATCTCCAACTGCAACTGCTGTCTTCCTTTCTTATGCTGGACAAAATCATGGTGAAAATAATTTCCAAACGGCAGTATTTCAACAAAAACGCAGCCGGGCACCACATTCAAGGAGTACCCAGCCACGGCCACTGCACCTAGGATATGGATTCAATTCTGTGCCCCTTTATGGTAATGAGACACACACACACACATTTTACAATCACTTGAAATGCTGGATCCCTTCCGTGCTCAAGGTGAGGATTGTGGCCGTAAAAGAGTAACACCTCAAGAAATAGAAGTTGCGTGGTAGTTGAAGACAAAGCCCGCTCCGAAACGGAGAAGCCTCCCTTGGACCAGATGGCATGATCGGCGGACGTATACGATGCCTTACTGTCTCGGCTCAAAGTCCCTTGATAACAGCACCGAGGCTCTGCCACACTTTATTTTCTCCTTCCTTCAGTTCATGGCCTTCACCCTCATATATTACTCTACCATCACTGTGTGGCGGTAGAGTCTCCGCCATTTGGGTACTTCTCGCCATTTTCACTACCCACGAATAGAAATCGCTCCCTGCCCTTTAACTCGAGGAATGTGCTGGTCTGGTGCTCCTCACTCTCAGCCCGCCAAGCCCTATGCACGCCAAACTTAACCTCATGCTCCACTCGATCAGCTATCGCCTCACCTTATTCATACGAACCATCGCCCTTATCAGCATCTTGTCAACATGATCGCTGCAAATCTAGATGACCGAATCCTACAACGGACGCAATTCCACGATGCTGTAGTCGAGCTGTAGAAAATAGTGGCGGTGTTTTCTTTTAGTGAAAGGAGCTTTTCGCCTCCACGACCGCGGAACTCCTTCTTCCTGCGCAGAAAAGGATTGACCTCTCAGGTAATCGTTTCGGTATGTTCTCACAGGCACAGTGCATGCTGATCGTATAAGAAATATCAGACCTATCGTTGTTCTTCCTTCATCGAAGAGCCCCACCATTTCTATTATGGCCGTTATAATCGGGACTGCACTTTTATCCCGCCCCAAAACAATGGCTTGTTTGGATGTTCTGCGCAGAACCAGGTCTCGAGTTCTATTCTCGAAACACAAGTGTGTGATAGCGAGGCTCAGTACCTCACTTCTGCTCAAATTCTCATAAGGTTTTCATCGGAAATCGCTGAGTCGAGCTATCGCGGAGCTTTATAAATTGGATGTTTTCTGTAGTACATCAAGAACCCGCTCAAATAAGCTCTGGTGAGCTGTAGTTGTTATCTAGCTTCTTCAAAGCTTGAGTGCAGTATCAAGCACAGGTGCTTTTACAGAGAAAGCTCACCGGTAAGGCCTGTTCAAGTGAAAACTCGATTCACTGGAGAAGTGCAAACTTACAAATTTATGACGATCACAGAACTTTAAGTTGTTAAGATAGCATGTTTACTGTGAACTCACCCCGAAAGATGAATTATCTTTGTTCTCGGGGAATTCTGCTGTAATTAAGAGCATTGTCTGCGTTCCGTCTATTATAACTGAATATCCACAACATAATACGCCCAACTCGACAGATATGAACCTCCTAATTCTCTAAAACAGTATTGTCATTTGGCAGTGTGCAAGAAGGGCAGCTGTTGGTTCCACTGCTAGGAATCCAGTTGTTCTAAAGCAGCATATTTTGCTTCGTGACGTATACTCAAATTTTCCATAGAAGCGACTATACGCACAGTAATTAAAATATTCAAAGTGCGCAGTAAATCTGTATTGAGACGTCGCAAACTAGGCCGGGGTCCCTCGAGTGCGCGGAGTGAACCCGCCTCATTCTCCGCCTATGCTCTTCCCGTGGTGTGTGGTTTGCGGTTGGTAAAGGGTGAGTACAAGCAGCGTAGAACTGCTAAGGATGACTTTATTTCATTCCTCTTGAAATGGCCTTAGCTGGTTCTCACTGCGGAGAAACCAAGTGTGGAGTACGAAAGTGTTCTTGAAAGAAACAGAGTGACTGCAAATTGGGCACATTTACGTCCACAGTCAAATTAGAAGTTCCTTTATGCAGAGGCGCTTCGTTGCGATGTTTGGATGGCGAGGCAGGTTGGAGAGGGCGAAAACAAGACCGCGCCTGTTCTACTTACCTGTGCCAATCCGCATCTCATACCAACGCGAAATACGGGTGAGCGTAGAGTCGCAGGATACCAAGAGGAAGTGGAGGTATTTAGACCTATTTCCGTGAAAAGCTCAGTTGCGTTAGCTATTGAAGGTGGATTTCGGTGAGGGGTCCCCTGAAAACGTTTATCGTACCTGAACGAGTCCTCTAACCATCCGCAAGGTGCTCGCTGCTTGGACTTCGTTTCCTGACGTCTTTGCTGAAGCACCAAACTAACGGAATTAAGGGATTTAGAACTGATCCGACCCGAACGATCCAAACTATAGCGACGTCGACATCGTGTTTACTGAATGATCTAATATCTGCCTCTTTTTTTCCTACGGACATTTCACAGTGATTCCAAGCAAGAAAAACAACGTATAAAAATCTCCATTAGAATATTTTCTCTACCGTTTTCGAGTGATTAAATATGGATTTTATGCACAACCCTTCAGCAGTCTATCGCGGTACAGAACAAAGCCTTGTTAGGTCCTACATCCGCTGAAAATTTCTTCTCAGATAGGGTAATCGTCAGGAGTTCGGGAGTTGAAGTACTCGCCGGCTACCGCGTGCACTGTATGAGGTCGAATTCATGAGCGCAGCCTTCCCTGCACAAAGTGATTCGTAACTCCGAAATTATTAAGGGGTTTTTACTGCTTTTGTAATGAGCGCATGCGTCCATCATCGCGGTATATTCTCAGCAGGCAAAAATGATAGGTCCTTGTACTTGCAGAACAGGCTACTTTTCCAGCACATAAATAAAACGCGGGACCGTATACTCGAAATCCCTGAGATCGGGTAGGCGTGGCTGCATGCTTCAACTTAACCTGAAGTCATGCTTCTGGTGAGATATTTTCATCTTGACACAATTGCTGTCGTGTCTCTACCATACTGAAATATTCCACGAGTAACCCGGTCCCGTGGCCATTTCAACCATGCTACGCGCCTACTCGCACCGGCTCAGGTATACAGAAGTATTTCATGAGCTTACAGAATTTTACAAAGTTCATCATGATGGTCAGATGAGCGTCTCGTCAACCGACGCAGGCGCCTGCTCGCCTACGCACACTTCTCGAAATTTAACCATTAACCGCAACCTGCGTTACGTATTTGTGATCATCCCTCCGAGTCCCCTTATCGAATCCTGATCAATGTTATCAGTTCTGTCACCACTTTTCCTGCCAAAGTGTTCATCGCCGAGCCCCCACATCACTTATAATTGTGAGGCGTCTTTATCGCTATTTGAAGAAAGTTATGAATTCTCGGTCAAACATCACACTCACAAACATCCACATACACACTCAACACCCATACAGACAAACCTTAGCGGTATGATATACAGGGGGGCTAAAAAAAAGTCACTTTGCTTCATTGACTTTCGAGGCGCTATAAGTTACACTTTATAAATTCTGATCGGACATTTCTACCGGACCAATTTAAAGAAGCATATTAAATACTATTATGACACTCCGCCACAGCCTTCTGGAGGAGCGCCATCGAGAGATTCTGGCACGCAACCGCGATGTGGTCCCTGAGATCAGCGAGATGGTCGATTTCTCCGCCACCGTAGACCACCCTATTGAACTCCGCTCGAACCGGGTAATTGAGGGGATTCAGGTCAGGTGACCTACTTAGATATTCCATCTTCTTTAGGTACTCAGCCCCCTTCCATTCCAGGTAGGCGAGAGTTTCTCCAACGCCCTTCGATTCCACGTGGTGAACAGCCAACTGCTTGTAGATTACAAAGTTTCCAAGAAGGTACGGGGGACGGCATGTGGAGAAGATATTCTTCTTGAGTTGGTCGATGTAACCGCCAGCGCTCAGCTTCAGCCGGGGTCCACGAAGAAAATATTGGTCTTTCCATTCCAGGTGCGCCGTCCATACCATCAACCCGCGCCTTGGCGACTGCCGTGAAGATGATGTCCTAGACCGTAGCGACGTTGTCGGAGCTGCTCGATGTTGGAGGTCTTCCAGATTGAGAGTACTGGTCTCCAGGTAGCTATCCATGGGTGACTCCACACTAGAATTTCGCAGCTGTTTGGAGGTGACATGAATTCCAAAGGTCTTCTCCAGTCAGGCTGCGACTGGAGATGACCTCATATTTTGGTGTACATGAAGGTGATGGGCGAGGGCCAGCTTCCTGCTTATCGAGTGAAATCTGGGTATACTTCCCTACCTGGTACGTATCCACGTCTTCTCTCTCTGCGAAAAACTTTGCTGATATGGGCCTCTATCGAATTGACTTCTTTTTGCCCCCCCCCCCTGTAATATTAGGTCATCCATATTCAAAATGCCGAGACATAAGAGGGATGGCAGAAAGCAAAGGGATAAGGAAGGCGGGCTACTATACATTTGGAGGCTAGTACCTTTAGCTGTGTATCTGTGAAATTTGGCGAACCTACCCACAGAGGAAGTTCTCGAGAAATTGAAAAGAAGCCCGAGTGGTGAAAATCAGCGCCCGATTTTCAAATCAGACGTCATAAGAGGGAAAAAGAGTCCACTGCTTCAAATTCGACACGGCGCTGGAAGTAGTTTGGTGTAAATGGTGTTTCCGATAAACACCAAGGTGAAAGGTTTGGTTACAGGGCGAACACAGAAAGAAAGGAAAAAAATTTGTCTTCGTGATGTCGCTATAATGTTCATCCTGCACAAGAGAAAAGTGGATGAAGCAAGTCGTCTGGATGTTTCTAATTCTCCCAGAGCGCAGGACCTTTGTCGAGCTCCCTCGCGAGTCTGACATCCCAGCTGCAACTGCTGCCCGATAAACTGAGGATGGTCAAGAAGGGTGTGCGCATGGGTACCTAATTTTCTTATAGAAGCACGAACGCAGTACCGATTCTATACCTCTAGCAGTAATGTTCTCAGCATGAGATGTCATTCACGACTGTGAAACGCACCACGAGCCCCAATGAAATAGGGTGTCTTGAAGTCTGAGCCAAAACTCACAATTGTCAATTTTGTATGAATGCAGATGAGAAGCCGCCCGAGTTCTACCATGAAGAGTTACGTGGGCGCAAGTGGATGATCATCATAGCGAAGGATTTTTACACTGTCGGCCTCTCAGGCGCTCATACAGAGAACAAAATCGTAGCTGTCGGTGTATATTGCCTGATCCTCGGCAATCAGATTGACAAATGGATGACACCATAGAACTACAAGAAGGCCACGTAGCGTCGCCAGAGTGCCGAGTCCGGGTAATCGTATGTAGGGCAGTGCGGAAACATTCAGTACGACACCTGGTTCAAATCAACATCCCATTTCGCCCGACATAAGGCCAGCGATTCCAATTGTCTCACAAGTCGAGAGTACTCTCCGACGGCAAACGCTACAATGTTTTGTCATTCGCCGAAATTGGCAGCAACAGCAATTTACTCGACTTGTTGAAAAACCGAGGTACCAGAGTCGCAAGGCGTCAGGCTGGAACGGGTCATCTGGTGAAGAGAGATTACTTAACTGAAGGCCCAAAATATTACTCTTTTTATCCTTATTACTGCTCTTTGTTTTTTCTCGAATAAATCGAAAAAAGTCCGACGGCTACTTTGAATGGGAATGACCTAATAGAACCTATCCACACTCACGCACACACACTTCTCTAGCTTCTCTTCTTTGGCAACCGCATGTCAGTAAGCGGCTTCAATATACTTTGTGCCTTACGAGGTTTAGGTGGAACATTTATTTAAAAGGCCTAACGTTTCGACTTAATCGTCGTCTTCAGAGGCCAGTGTTCCACCGTTTAAGCGGATAGGTCCGCTGCCACACTAGAGCGCTGTTAGTAGAAAAAAGAAAAGAACATTTTTCTACGTCATTATTTATCTACCAGTCTGGCTGACGCGCACTACTGCGCGCATGGTTAAACCCATGGTACTACGATAACTGACAGGATTTGTCCTGAGCACTAACACTTAGCCTAATTCCATGTTTTCATGTTTCGAGGACGACCAATTTCATCATTTTCCCCATTTTAATGAACATTTGCCAGTGTTTGGTGCCTATCATATTTCTAAAAGCACCATTCGTTGGGGATAGGACAGCATAGCGGTGGGAAGAATTTCGATAATAAAAAAGTCGAAATCATAGTGGCTCTTATCATTCCTCACTGGCCAACAATTTCCTTTCCGGTGAAACTCGAGCGTTTAGCGGTGGAAGCAATTCCGACCGCTAAACTGAGGATATTGCAGGAATAGAAATTTGGCCAGGATGATGTGAGCACATACGGAGTCCCAAAAGCCGTTGTCGGACACTGACAGAATCTATCTCCCACCTTTAATGTTCCGTGAGCACCCTTGAATTACTTGCTGGAGCAGTTCCACAGTGTTGCAACAACTCTGCTGCGAATTTTCGGGGTATCTTATCAGCTCTTACATATCTGCACAACCAATAAGGTTCCATGCCTGACACACCATATTCTTGCCTCTTGGAACCGACGTCCCGTTGTGCTGGTCGACGTTGTGAGTTAGGTGTCTCTACCCTTCTAAGGCTCCTTATGGTATCTTATCAGCTGTTATCAATTCCTGCCACCCACCAATAATGTTCCCATCCTGCCCCTATCTTACTACTTGTATCCAACGTCCGGTCGTTGCTCTGGCCGGTGTTATGAATTAGGTAACCCACTCTTTCTGAGGCTCCTTATGGTATCTTATCAGCTGTTATCAATTCCTGCCACCCACCAATAATGTTCCCATCCTGCCCCTATCTTACTTCCTGGAACCAAGGTCTCATCGTTGCTGTGGCCCGCGCTATGAATGTGGTGATCCTCCCCTTATAAGGCTGCTCGTGGTATCTTATCAGCTCTTATCAGTTCCTGCCAGCCACCAATAGTGTTCCTGCACGACCCCCTACATGACTTATCAGTTTGAGCGCTCATCATCGCTTAAAGGAAGTTACAGAATTTCCCGGCAAACACACATACATACAACGCAACGACGACACCAACAGCAAACTTAGCGATTATATATATAAGGATTACGTACCATCACTACTAATTGTTCTACTTATTAAAAAGGAAAGAAAAAACAAAATTTTTCTACTAACAGCGCTCTAGTGTGGCAGCGGACCTATCCCCTTGAACGGTGAAGCAGCTATGCTCTCTGAGGCAACGATTAAGTCGAAACGTTAGACCATTTGATAAATGTCCGCACCTCAACACAACACTCGTAAGGCACAAGAAATATTGAAACACTACTGCTTGCGTTTTATTGTGTTGATTTTTGTGCTTTAGAGTTGAAAATGGGATGTTGGATGGCCTAGTGTTTCACCATCTCGAACGCCTTCAGAGGCAATGTGTTCTAACTGTTCAAGCGGCAAAGTCCGTGGCCACTCTTGAGGCGCTAACGTTATATATTAAATCAGGGGTTGTCGAGCTGTTTGTTTGAAAACATGCTGGCATTTTGACTAAGGAGTAAGTGTAAAACGCTCACAGATCAACTCAATGCATATCAAAGCGGTATTCAAGTAACCGACCTAACACTTCTTCCACAGTTAGTAAGTGAATGGGGCCTTCAGCATACGAATGACAGTGAATAAAAGCCACAATAGGAAGAAATGGAATGAAGTGAGCGAATAGTTTCGAAATGATCGCTCAGAAAAGCACTTCAAGCAATGTAAATGTTACAAAATAGTTGTGAATAATTCACAAAATATAAAAAGCTGTACGAAATAAATATAATAGATCCTCACATTAATCGAATAAAATCATCAAGTAAAGACGGTAAAGTTGTGTAGTGACCAGTTTTTTGTTGAGAAAAATCGCAATTCTCTTTGATGTACGATCGGAGCTAGCATTAATTGAGGAATCAGTGACATCCCAAGGCATCCCGGTGGCAGCTTTTGCAGTTGGCATTGGCGATGGCATTCGCATTCAGCAGTCTCGCTGGCCAGCGAAGGGCGAAAACATCACTTCGACAGTCTCGTCCAGTCCATACTCGACATGCCACCCCCAATCCTTCTTCGCTCCAGAATCGTCCAACGATCGTGGCCATGAGTCAGCTGAAAAGAAAGAAACATAATGGGTATCGTCGAAGTCTGGCGGGGCGGTTTAAAAACTGGATGGTCATAGGCTGAGCCCTCCGCGGCCTGCATTTCTACTCTGGTTTTCTAGCCTTAAGCAGCCATTACTGGTAGAGCACAGAGCCTTGTCGTATCTACACCCATTATCCCTTCAAAAGAGAGGGCGTGTGAGGGGACGCGAACCAAACTGCAAACAGAGCGACCTTTTCCACCGATTGTTGCTAAAACGTTGGGATAGTATCCATGGTGGCAGAACGGAATTGATCTGACCGCGCTCGGACACTCCACGCCTCTCACAACGCCTTCTTGTTTCAATGATAGGATGTAAGAACTTGCACACCTTCAAATACATGTAGAATATATATAGAACCAAAAAGATTCGGGTATAATAACTAAAACCCTGGAAAAAAATTCGCTTATGAAAGTAGTGCACACTATTTTTGTCACAGCAGTCACAAATAGGAAGACCATGCGCTTGTACATATGATGATGGAAAGAGACGCTACGGTGTTAGATGGTGGAAATGAGTTAAGACAGCGACACGCATTTTCTAACTAGTCAGCAGCTCGGGTCTAAATCATCGACAACTACGGCTCGAGAGCGCTTTCCGCGATTGGGCTCCTTCACAAACCTCCTGACATCATCACGCCGCTTCACGTCACCGTATTTCACGTAGTTCAGAATATATTAACTCACCAATAGCCTGCCGTGTTTTACAAATATCATAGTTGATCTTGAAATGTGGCATAACCTAAACAAAAGACTTTAACCTTGAGAAAACCTACGCGAACAGCATACTATTTTGAATCCGTTTTTACCTTCTTTGATCAGAACTGCATTGGCAATTCTCCAGGTGTGAATGAGAAACCAGTCACGTTGTATGTTCGACGCCTGAGTGATTCCGATGGAGCCGAGAGGAACTGAACACAATTTTGGTAATCAATTATTAAATTCCTTCGGGTGTTATCCATTATTCTTCCCTGACAATCGAACAGTAGATGATCCCACCTGTACGACAGAAGCCATGCAATCGGTGTCGTACATCATTGGAAGTTTGGTATCCGGCCGAAAGGTAACAAATATGCTTCCTTCTCGAGTGCATTCGTAAATTTGTATGCGAGTCTGAAAGGAGGAAAAGTTTTGAAATAAGCGGAATAAACGCATTAAGAAACGTGGTGATAGAAATATGCTTAAAACCATCTCTCAATGTTGACCCTTTCAAGTACACATTTATTTATGTATTTGTCTATCTATTATTTATTTATTTACTTATTCATCCATTTGAGGCGATATCGGCACTATAGTGCCTCGAGAAGCACTGCAGCAAAACCTAGACACCTCACAATCTGCCTTCTGTCATCCTAATACATTTAGCACATGTCTACGTTCTAAGCCTGGCTTAGTCAACGTGAGAACGTGCCCCCCCCCTCTCACGCTGCATTCTTTCACCTAGACAACACGGGGCGGCGTGGTTGACGCGATTAAACTTTGCTGCAAAGTGGACCCTTCCGTGACATAAAGGCACCGGCATTCAGCCATTAGGTTACTGTAATGATACTGCACGTGCTTGAACGCACCGAGAATACAGTAACTGCTTGGCGAGAAATTCAGTCCGTCCATGATACACCTTGTCCGTCCCATAACTTATGTACTGGCACTTGACGGCAAATACTATGTGAGTTTTCTTGTATGTATAGGTGGAAGAGGAGCTGAAAGCTTCTTTCGGTTGCTTTTCGCGGCATGGCAGCGAAAAGCAACTAAAAGAAGCTTTTGAAAAGCTGCAAAGTGAGCTTCTATTCTGCCCGTGGATTCCTTTCGCTGGTGAAGTGGCGCAGTGGCAAACAGTCATTTACCTATCAGTCAACAGTCATTTACGATCCGTAGCAGGTTTGTCTGGGAGGATAAAAACCTTGAACCAAAGATCATCTGACCTTAAGAGTTATTGTACAGGCCATACTCTATTCAGTAAGCCATTATGACTCTGAATGGAAGCAGAATCTACCGCATCTTAAAAAGAAATGGTTACCGTCAAAAGCCTTCGGCTTTAACTTCGCTTTCATAATGTCAGCATCTGCAATGAGGCAGCGTGAACACCTCGCCGGGCTTCTATGCCGTTGGACTTAGAGGGCGAGCGCGCCGTTCACCTGGTTAGGAAGCTAGGTTTCTCTTCTATTATTGACATTTACTTCATACACTGCCTCTTTTGAAGGTTCTGAACAGTTCATTTTTCCCGTTCTTCGGACAAGGCGCTTCGTTTTTTAGCTGCTGATGTGGAACGCAAATATCCCCTGTTCAGCCGCATGAAAAAAGGGCACCTTTTATTATTAGGGGATTCCTTTCAAGGAAAAGTGAGGCTCTGATGGTGATAGGACGACGTAGAGGAGGATGGAAGTGCTTCTGCGAAAAAGGAGCTCCTACGAAAACAAAACCATATCTAGGAAGAGTTTGAAGAGAAGTCGTTGTCAGTTGAAGATGAAAACACATTTGGGAGCTCAGTTTGGCTAACATCAGACTAATCACTGATTTACCACATACCTGTTGTCCCTCCTCCAGGCTTCGTTGCAGAGATTATACCAGGGAAACGAAGACAGCGGAAGTCTACGCCAAACTTGTGATGGTAGTATTCTCCTAGTCGCTCAGCATATACCTTAATAAAAAAGCTTCGAGCAAGTACTGTTGAATTACATTCGTCAGTATCCCTCCTACCTTCGATACTCCGTAAATGGTGGTGGGCTCTTGAATGGTAAGATCAGGAACATTGTCGCGGGGTGTTGTGGGACCAAAGGCTCCAATCGTCGATGGAATGAACACTTTCAGATCGTGTTTCCTGAAAACAGCATTCATCTCCCATAGGTTTTAAGATGAAACATGAGCAATTATGGCAAAAATTGGCTCAATGTGACCCCAATGTGCAGCTCTTGCGTCGAAAGAATTTCTATAGCGTACAGGCAGAGTCAAAGAAGAGCTAGAAGTGAGACAAGCGGGGCGTTCGGCTATGGACGGCACCCGGGAACCACCTCTTCTACGATGCTGCAGAAGTTCGGTTAAGTATGGGGTGCCCAGTGGTGCACCCTGCAACTTCGCTAACTCCAGCGCCGTTGGAAATATTAAATAATTATGTTTTAAGGACGCTGAACTTCGCCATTGCTGAGTATCTCCGCCTGCAATACGTGTATAGCTGATATCGTGAATCAAGCGGAGCGCTGTCAGGTAGCGTGGAATGAGTCACCTGACTGCGTTTTCTACTCCTTGTCAAAGAAAACAACGCTGTTATAGAGGAGACTTTCATGTGGGTCGAGGTTCATGCTCCTATTACATCACATCCTACGCTGTCGAAGAAATCACCAACTGGCGCGCATAAATAAAATGATATTGCATGGTGTTGCGATACTCTTTGCAGTCCCCTCACAGCCGTAATGCGTACGACTGTGTATTCTCTCGCCACGCCCTTGAATGCTTCGTCGCCTCAAGTTCGTCCAGTGCTCAAAACCACTTGCCAGAACGGAAAGGCCTTACGTGCAGCAGCTTTATTTCACTTTCCTTTGCTCTTTTCTTACAGGTTAACCATGCTAGCAATACTGTTTCGTCCCCAACCCCCCCCCTCCTCCACCCTTTCTCATGACATGCAAAAAAATTTTGAAATCATATGACTAGTGCTCAAGTGATAGATAATTTGTAAGCGAATTAGCGAATCAACTATGTGCGAATGAATCACGGTACGAAACGTCATGTCACCTTCATTCAGGTTACATTAGAAACAAGGGAATGGAAAGATTCGACATTCGTTCTTTGGTCATCCATTTTAGGTAAAAGTGGTCAGTGTTGACCAATACCTTCAGAGTGAGACTTCAGCTCAGTGCTCTCACCATGTTAGGCATCTCTCGTGTTGTGACCCAGGTGAAAAAAGGTCATTGATTTGACGCTCATATCCTCGAAGTGGAGGTCTACGTAGGTGCATCCTTCCGATTCGCCAATTATGCTTCCCCTGTTACTCCAGTTGCTAACAAGTGGAGTCTATGGATCTGCTCCTGTGCTGTGCATTCTCAAGTCACCTATTCTGCTATATTTTCTTCGACAGAAAAAGATCAGAACTGTAATGCTGATAATGATAAAATGTTAAAACACTCCAAGAGCACGCCATCAGGTTGAAGGAAGATGATTTGTTTTGCCCCTCAAAGGCAGCGCCCACGTTCATTTGATGTTCCCGCACCCTCTCTGATATCATAGCCCTCCCTATGAGGATGCAGTATGTACTAGTTTTGCATCTCAAAAAGGCGAGAGGATAGCGCCGTTCGCTAGTGAAGAGTCGGCCGCCCCGCCCACCTGGCCAGCATAGGGTTCTATATAGGGCATTTTCCATGATTTTTTTCTGCTTTTTTTCTTCACTACTGGATCACGTATTATATGAGCTCCATAACTCATTATTCTTGAAAGCGGGCTCAGCCTTTAAAGGCTAAGCCAAAGCAGTTATGGCAGCCAGGTGGGCGGGGGCATCCTCTTCACAAGCGGGTGGCGCCATCCTCTCGTATTTTTGAGCTGCGAAATTAGTACATCCTCCACCCTTGTCGACAAAGCTACGATATCTATCTAAA
>MU918149.1:5347-15762 GCA_036418165.1 Cooperia oncophora | reverse complement strand
TGGATGCAGCCCGGGGTTCAACCTTCCCGCTGGTCCCACAGTAAGCGTGTCTTTTGCCGACACAACACCTACGCCAAAATCCTGTTAGACCTTGTGAATGTTTGATATTTACAGTTTGTTCTCTTTTTTTCTTGTCCAGGCTGTTTATCCTCACAGTTTATTGTACTACTGATATGACAAGAAGTGCTGAAAAACAGGAGCTAATCGGGTTTGTTTGAAGTTGTGCGATCCCTGTATTCATTTCCCCAAAAGTTCTTGTTTACACTTCAAAATTTAAAACTTGAACTTGAAGAAATTGATTCGAATGCTTGAAAAAGCACTCTAAACCCTGATATATGTACACCATTTTCACTTTCAAATTCACCCCTTTTCAAACCAAATTCACCCTTTTCAAACCAAATTCACCCCTTTTCAAACCAAATTCACCCCTTTTCAAACCAAATTCACCCTCACTTTTCAAATCAAATTAACCACACTTATTAGGGCGGGCAACTCATCAACCAGATCACGCCAGACATCACTGCGAGCCCCGCCCCGACGGCCACGCCACTTGTCAGCGCGGACATAGATTTCAAATCTTGTTTCATAACTTCTGCTTTTGCTGTTTCCCACAAACACTTTGACTGGAAACGACCGGGCATTGACACATGGCCGACTCCGCCCATTCTCTAAAGGGTTTGGCAATCTAGGCTGACCACGCCCACTTGCTTTTCGCGGAATTTCGATATTTTTTCAAAATTTTTGCATTTTGGGCTGCCGCGTGAAGCCCCGCCCACTGTGAGAGGCTCCGCCCACTTCAGAAGCCCCGCCCACTTTTCAAAAATGGTGCAAATCGGCAGTATAGGGTCTTGGCTTTCATGCTAGGGTCTCGTTCGTCACTCGGAACAAGAAAATCAGGCAAAGTTTGTTCCGAATGATCAGCAATACCCTAGCATGCCAGCCGAGACTCTATACTGCCGATTTGCACCATTTTTGAAAAGTGGGCGGAGCCTCTCACAGTGGGCGGGGCTTCACGCAGCAGCCCTAAAATGCAAAAATTTTGAAAAATATCAAAATTCCGCGAAAAGCAAGTGGGCGTGGTCAAGGGGGCGGAGCCTAGATTGCCAAACCCTTTAGAGAATGGGCGGAGTCGGCCATGTCAATGCCCGGTCGTTTCCAGTCAAAGTGTGTGGGAAACAGCAAAAGCAGAAGTTATGAAACAAGATTTGAGAATCTATGTCCGCGCTGACAAGTGGGCGTGGCCGTCGGGGCGGGGCTCGCAGTGATGTCTGGCGTGATCTGGTTGATGAGTTGCCCGCCCTAATAAGTGTGGTTAATTTGATGAAAAGTGAGGGTGAAAGGTTGAAAAGGGGTGAATTTGGTTTGAAAAGGGGTGAATTTAAAGTGAAAATGGTGTATATGTAGGCACACCATAAAACGAGGAGTTTCCGTGCATATGTGGTTGACGAAGGTGTTGTACAGGGGGCCAAAAAAAAAGACACTTCGACCGAGTCACATATCAGCAAAGTTTTCGCAGCCCAGACAGAGGACGTGGATACGAGTACCAGGGCGGAAGATACCCAAGATGTTCCTCTATAAGCAGGAGCTGGCATCACCTTCATGTACACCAAAATATGAAGTCATCTCCAGTCGCAGCCTGACTGGAGAAGACCTTTGGAATTCATGTCACCTCCAAACAGCTGCGAAACTTCTAGTATGGAGTCACCCATGGATAGCTACCTGGAGACCAGTACTCTCGATCTGGAAGACCTCCAACATCGAGCAGCTCCGACAACGTCGCTACGGTCTAGGACATCATCTTCACCACAGTCGCCAAGGCGCGGGTTGATGGTATGGACCGGACGTACCTGGAATGGAAAGACCGATATTTTCTTCGTGGGACCCGGACCGAGACCGCATATTTTCTTCGTGGACACGGCCGACTGGGTGTGGGTGCTGCGCTTGTTTTCCTACAATCACTGACAACTCTGAGAAGAATAGTCCTCCCCTTCACATGTCGTCGCCCGTGAACCATTTAATGGAAAACTCTTGTACTGCTACACAGGATTGCAGTGACAACCAAATGAAAATGGCAGGGCCTTTGGGCAAAAACTCTACGCCAACATTGAAATGGAACGGGGCGGTTGAGTCCATTGAACAACAGACGGAATATCAAGACGTCATCTGACCTGAACCCCATCGACTTAATCTGACGTTCGCGGTCGATCAGAAAAAAAAAAAAAATTACAATACAAGTGTAACTTATAGCGCCTTGAAAGTCAAGGGAAAAACATGCTGTCCTTTTTATTGCTCCACCCCCCCTGCATGTGAATCGTTGGCTCAA
Source organism: Cooperia oncophora (assembly GCA_036418165.1). NCBI lineage: Eukaryota > Metazoa > Nematoda > Chromadorea > Rhabditida > Trichostrongylidae > Cooperia > Cooperia oncophora. The sequence goes on along the minus strand of MU918149.1, from coordinate 13,439 downwards.
GTGGCCGTTTACCATGAGTGCCGAAAGCGAGTGAATCCGGGCCGTCCACGCGTCCTAACCCCAACCCATTTTTTCGGGCTTCAGCTTACTTCTTTACGTGAGAACGGATTTACTCATCTTAGTCACATACTATTCTGGAATGGAAGTAGGATGTGTGCCTCATACCCCACGAACGGGATGTAAACCAACGCCAACAGCTTTCCAGCCTCTTTTAAATAACTCCATGTACAGGCGGGTGGGCAATAAGAATAAGACATCTATTTCTCCCCTTGACTTTTCGACGGCGCCTACAAGTCTACACTTTCATTTGAACCTTTCTTTCTATCGAGACATTTCTTACTTAAATACTATCATTTGTTATCTGACACAGCCTTTGGAGCGCGAGCAGCGAATCACGAGATTTTGCCCGCGCGACCCGTGAGTGTAGTACCTAGCTCAGCGGAGATGTCTAACTTTTTCTCCGATACTGATAGACGCGATAGCTATTGAACTCCGGGCCCGAAGTAATGAGCGGGCTTGGGGGCGCCAGAGCTACCTGCCCTTGGAGTATTCCCTCTTTTCCAGCGTACCCACAGGCCGCTCCGATTCAAGTAACGCGAGTGCTTATTTCCAAGCGCCGCTCAGTAGCAATGCTTTTCCCAAGCAAGGTACGGGTGGACGACATGGTGGAACACGGCATACACGAGTTGCTTTCGATGATAACCGCCACAACCCACACTCAGTTCGCGTGGGAGTCCACGAAGGACAATATCGCGTCTTTCCATTGCCCGGTACGTTTCGGTCCCCACCATCAATGCGGCGGCGCGGCGCCTGGGCGATTGCGGGTGCAAGATGGATGTCCTAGGGACCGTAGGGCACGCTCGTCTCCGGCTGCTCGATTTTTGGAGGTCATCCAATCGAGAGTACTGGTCTCAGGAGCTATCCTGATGGGTTGACTGCCACACTAAGAAATTTCGCAGCTGGTCGGACGCGGTGACTACGAAATTTGCCAAAGCGTCTTCTCCCAGTCCAGACTGCTACTGATGACGTTCATATTTATGGCCTGCACATGAAGGAGATGTGAGAGCCAGGCCGCTCCTGACGTATCGGGAAGGGAACATCTTGCGGCAGTCTTCCGCCCTCGTAACTCGCTATCCACGCACTCTGTCTTGGGGCCCTGCGAACAATTTTGGCGCGACATGTGACTCGGGTCGAAATATTTTTTTTTGCCCCGCCCCCCTTGTACATAACTACTCTTTACTCGAAGACTTTCTATGAATATATAATGCTCACATTCCCATTCATGCCATCGAAGACTGAGATATTAGTGCAACCGTCGATCCGCGAACAAGCTGCACGATCGCCCCCCGTGTACCCACATCGAGACGAGATACCTTGTTGGAAAACGTTATCTGAAAACAGATTACTTGATAGTTTTGGAATACAGGACAGTATCTGGCTCCGCACGCTGTGACTTCGCGAGAAAAAGAACCACTGTGCTTTCATCATTGGTACTTCCTTCTCTCCAGTAAGGTGAAGAGAAGGATCCGCCACTATGGAACTCGGAATGATTCCCCGTCCCCGCCTACATGACTGGCATGGGAAAAGTGAAAAATCAAGATGCCGCACATCACAACTGCAAATAATTTCTGGCGAGTCTTACCATGGTAACAGTCGAGTAGACCCGTAACAGATGAGATTAGGTGGACGATGATCAACTGTAGCGCTCCAGTGCAAGGAATTTTCATGGTTCTGGTCCCGTTCCCTATAAAAAAACAATATATTTGATGTATCAGTAAATGAATTTTTTTTCCAACCGACAGATATCACATAAAATAATTTCAGACTGGCAATTCGGAAATGTCATTTTCAGCCGAAGATCATTTTTAAAAGCATTATGAAAAACAAGAATAAACTACTTCAAATCAGAATATACTTTCATCTTGACCAAAGCCTTCTTGCCATCTCTGACGCAAAATACATAGAAATCCCTTGGTTGAGACTCGAAGAAGTTGGACACCCACATCTTGACGTCGTCGAGGTTATTGAATTTCTTCTCGGCTAAGAACTGCAGCATCGACGGGAACAAAAATAGGCAGGCTTGAATCATGAGGCGGACTAGGTTGAAGATGACAGTCGTTCCTTGGAGACGCGCACGACATTGATTTCGCCGCTCACTTTAACGGAACAGATTTTAGCCTTACCAGATCCATTGAAGTGATTCGTTGCTTGTATGCGAGCAGCAGATCTTTTCTGAAAGCTTCCTTCTTGTCAGCGCTGGTCTGGCTTGAGGGGAGGCGCTCCTCATATGGAGGGGCGTCTCTTAGGTCATGGGATCTATGAGTACTGATAGTGAGTGCTGAATGCGGTACACGTCGCGAGAAGCTGGTTCAAATTTTTTCACTCCCTTCCCCGGCACAACTGCAACTGCTCAACGGAGATGAATCGATTTTTTTTTGTTCCATGTACCCTCAATGGCTTTGAAAAAGCGCTCTTTAACCTGAGAGGCGTTTATTCTTCATGATCCATACCTTCAGATCGTTGTCTATGCTATTCGTCTTCAAGAAGCTATTTAGTAAGCGCTAGAACCATCGCTGGAATTCCTTGAATGTAGAGCCTCACTGCTGGGATTTTCGGACAGAATGCGATATCATTTCAAACCCCTTTCCACTTCGACACGCAAACTACGAGAGCCGTTCAAAGTATTCATCGGGTTAACTTAGCAGTGGCGGAAGAATTCGAATCACTTCAATAGGCAACGACACCCTAAGGGTATAAACACTAAATTTCATTTCATCATCAATGCTATCCTAGTTCCTCGGTGAACGAAGACCAGAATCTGATGCGAAACGTGCAGAAAATGATTACTGGTAACAAAAATTGAGTAAATGGAAAGAACATTGAGGAAATGATCAGTAGTTATTTCTTCTTCTTGTTCCCCATCCTTAGAAACGACCTTTGTGGAATGCGTCTTCCTGATGAAGAAGAGCTGAAGGTGGCAGTTGACGCACGTTTTTGGGGACAAGGAAGACAAATACTATCTAAAAGATATTGAAAAGCTGGTTTCCCCAAGCGGGCAAGTGTATTGAGGACAAGGGGGATTACATTGAAAATAAATTTTATTCAGACTTTTCTGCAATTTCCTTCACACCTATACCGAGAATACATTGAACACCCTCGTATGTACAGGGGGGAGGCAGTGAAAAAAGACACTTTGGCCGAGTCACATATCAGTAAAGTTTTCGCAGCCCAGATAGAAGACGTGGATACGAGTACCAGGGCGGAAGATACCCAAGATGTTCCCTCGATAAGCAGGAGCAGGGACCGGCGGTTCCTAGAATGAGAAGACCGATATTTTCGTGGGCTCCGGACTGGAAGTGAGCGCTGACGGTTACATCGACCAACTCGAGGAGAATATCCTGCCTTCATGTCGTCGCCTGTACCATCTTGCAAACTTCGTACTGCTACAGGATTGGGTGCCAGCGCGTGGGATTGAAGGGCTTTTGGAATAACTCTCGCCTACTTGGAATCGAAGGACGTTGAGAAATAGAAGAAGACGGAATGTCCAAGTTTGTCGCACTGACCTAAACCCCCTCGATTACCGGCAGGAGGAGCTCTACAGGGTGGTCTCTATTGGAAAGAATTTAACACCTCGTTGAACTCAGGCACAGTCACTTTGGCGTGGTACAATGTGTTGTTGAACATGTTGGTGAAAATGTCCAAACAGAATCCAATAAAGTGCTACTTATAGCGCCTTGAAGGTCAAGCGAGAAAATTGTCTTTTTTATTGCCTCCCCCTGTATAGTTAAAGCGCAAGCGATGTTTCTTGTGTACTATACTCGAATAAAATTTTTCGAGAATAAGTACTCGTTGACATTTAGGTCATCAGACGATGCGCTACACAAAAACCTTTATAAGAAAGTGTTCAGACAACAAGACAATATTATTGTAGCAATGAAATAATAGTGAAAGGGAAAGGGTAAGCGATATTCCAAAATTGCCAGCCTGATTACTATAAAGAAAAAAAGAAAAAAAAACAGAGAGACATTCTGAAGGCTGAGAAACTGCTTCGGAGAAAAAAAGAACCTTAGTGGAGCTGTAGTAAGAAGACAACGAGATGCCATTTAGGCGTCTCATCAGAACACGAAACACTAGTGAGAACTACTGCTACTTGTCCAAGAACTACTTTAATAATTGCTCGTAAGCAATGATTCCAGATTCGATATAACCTCATGGTCAGAAGAAGAAGAAATTCCCATCTATCAGTGGTTTAAAAAGCTCTCCCGCTGGATCCGGGAACTATTCGAGGAGCTGAAGATAGGAGATTACAGGAAAAAAATCTCAATCCCTGAGGAGATTACAGGAAAAAAAATCTCAATCCCTGGGACTTATATTTGCTATCCTCATTCCAGTTTACACATGAGTGATTCATATCAAGCGCTCAAATCACTTTCGATTTCCAAACATATAACCTCAAAGGGCAAAGAGTTATATATATAAAGATCACTAAAGAGAAGAATAGACAGAGGGAGAGTATAAGTTCAGGAGGATCAATCATTGTGCCAAGTGTCTACAGCTGTGGCGGCTGCGAGTTGAAGAAGTGTGAAACCGCATGTTCTAGCCGTTTCTGACCGCTTTTTTCTCGTGGATAGTGCTTCCATGTGAGAAACGCCTTCAGTCGAGTCAAGTCAGAACTATGAGGTGTGGTGGAAACTCCAAATTAATTTCGGCAGTGCTCTGGCGGAGAGGGCAAGTTCAGCAAGCTTCTTCATATAAAGTTGGGCATTTTCATGGAGTAAATCAATTCTGCCAAATTTCTTACTCTTTAGGCAAATTGCTTCAGTTAATCTCCGGGTTTAAAAAAATGGACTTGGGCGTCACGGTGTACCAAAGGATCTTCAATTCAAGGCCTATGAATTCCAGATCGAAGTCAGTTCGGTGCAGGATTTCCTTATCGACCAGATTAGAACACTTCGCAGTACCGCCGACACTTATCGCTTTTTAGTATTTCAAAGTGACTTTCGAGCGAAGAAGTGCGACGTTCTTTTTAGTGCCGGGAAGTATTCTAACTCAATGGCGCCAGAAACTAAGAAACTTTATTTATTATTAACCACTTTAGAAAACTGCTTGCCTCCCCCTGTATAGTTAAAGCGCAAGCGATGTTTCTTGTGTACTATCCTCGAATAAAATTTTTGGCGTGAAATAAGTACTCGTTGACATATAGGTCATCAGACGATGCGCTACAAAACACCTTTCCAAGAAAGTGTTAAGACAATGTTGTTGTGGCAATGGAATATTAGTGAAAGGGAAAGGGTAAACGATATTCCAAAATTGCCAACCTGATTACTATAAAGAAAGAAAAAAAAAACAGAGAGACATTCTGAAGGCTGAGAAACTGCTTCGGAGAAAAAAGAACCTTAGTGGAGCTGTAGTAAGAAGACAACGAGATGCCATTTAGGCGTCTCATCAGAACACGAAACACTAGTGAGAACTACTGCTACTTGTCCAAGAACTACTTTAATAATTGCTCGTAAGCAATGATTCCAGATTCGATATAACCTCATGGTCAGAAGAAGAAGAAATTCCCATCTATCAGTGGTTTAAAAAGCTCTCCCGCTGGATCCGGGAACTATTCGAGGAGCTGAAGATAGGAGATTACAGGAAAAAAATCTCAATCCCTGAGGAGATTACAGGAAAAAAATCTCAATCCCTGGGACTTATATTTGCTATCCTCATTCCAGTTTACACATGAGTGATTCATATCAAGCGCTCAAATCACTTTCGATTTCCAAACATATAACCTCAAAGGGCAAAGAGTTATATATATAAAGATCACTAAAGAGAAGAATAGACAGAGGGAGAGTATAAGTTCAGGAGGATCAATCATTGTGCCAAGTGTCTACAGCTGTGGCGGCTGCGAGTTGAAGAAGTGTGAAACCGCATGTTCTAGCCGTTTCTGACCGCTTTTTTCTCGTGGATAGTGCTTCCATGTGAGAAACGCCTTCAGTCGAGTCAAGTCAGAACTATGAGGTGTGGTGGAAACTCCAAATTAATTTCGGCAGTGCTCTGGGGAGAGGGAAAGTTCAGCAAGCTTCTTCATATAAAGTTGGGCATTTTCATGGAGTAAATCAATTCTGCCAAATTTCTTACTCTTTAGGCAAATTGCTTCAGTTAATCTCGGGTTTGAAAGAATGGACTTGGGCGTCGCGGCATACCAAAGGATCTCAATTCAAGGCCTATGAATTCCAGATCGAAGTCAGTTCGGTGCAGGATTTCCTTATCGACCAGATTAGAATACTTCCGCAGTACCGCCGACACTTATCGCTTTTTAGTATTTCAAAGTGACTTTCGAGCGAAGAAGTGCGACGTTCTTTTAGTGCCGGGAAGTATTCTAACTCAATGGCGCCAGAAACAAAAACACTTATTTATATAAAACCGCTTAGAAACTTGTCCCTAGTATTAAGTCCCTAGTATTAGAAGTGAATCTAGAGTTGAAAATGATACAGTAGCTACATATGTGTGCGCTTTAACCAGTTAGTTGCCAGCCCTTATATAGGTTGGAAGGAATCTTGTCACTGTTGTGACTTTTTTTTTTATTTTCTAACTCAACATACAGTGGGAATTAGTCAACAATATACTCGTCATAGTTAGCCACTATGCTGCTTCACCTAATGGACAGGTAAGCATTCCCCCTCTTCCAGAACTGAGGAGGCAGGGAGTCAAGTAAGTCGGCGACCTCTCCACTGATGTCATCAAAGTTGCTGACAGTTTTCTTAGCTAAGAGAGCCTTGAGGAGGCGGAGCAGGTAGCAGTCGTATGGGCCTATGTCAGGAGAATATGATGAGCGAGGTCTGGTCTTTCACCCTTGCTCCTCAACAATTTGGTAGGTCTCCATAGCAGTATGGGGTCTCCGTCCTCGGGAACGAGGTGCCCCGAAGCTAGTCTCGGTCATTTTTCTCCAACAGTTTCCACGGGTTTCTGGAGCTGAGTGACACAAATGGTAGCGGTGACCGTGTGTTCTTACAGGAGCAGCTCGTTGTGCAGCATTGCCCTCGCGTCAGGAGCAGCACAGGAGAACCTTCTCGGAATACATGTTCGGTTTGGACTGCTAGAATGGATCTTTTCCTTGAGAGGGACACACGGTACTGTGTGGTTTGAAATTACAGAGGACCCATCTCTCAACTCCACTAGGCAGCCTCCTAGAAACTCCTTCTGACGAGAGAGGAGAAGGGGAGACTGACCAAGGGGTACCCGGGTGCGCAGCGTGCCATCGGTCAAGGTATGAGTGATCCATCGAGCCAGTACTTTTGGTAGTCAAGGGCTTACAGGCGGTGGACGACTGTCAGTTAGGTACATCCGAGTCTTGTCGCAAGACTGCGGGTGGTAGCCTCTGGATCCTCCTTGACTGCTTCGAGAATGGTGGATTCTCGCACTCTGTGGGGCCGTCCCAACCAAGGTTTGTCTTCGAGGATCGTGTCTCCTTTCGCGAAGCGAGCGAACCAGAGTGGACGGTCCTGATGGTAGTGGTGTCCTCCGCCAATGCACTGTTGATGTTGCAGACAGCCGCCGTGGCTCCAGTGCCGCGGGGCCACCGGTAGAAGATGATGACCCGAAGATGCTCCTGTGAAACTGACATCGTAATTAACCCAGGAAAGAGCAGGCGCCCTCACACACCTCTTGCAGGAAAGCTCCTAGAATGTTCTACAAGCATGGCATGTTACCTCATGTTCAAGCATCGAGAATCAAAAACTGTAAGCTTTTCAAAAAACACTGACAGGACTTTCCTTCCAACCTATAAAAGTGATCATTGAGCAAGTGCAGTACATCGAAGGTTACCACCAAGTACAAAACAATTTCACTGTGGTACCACCAAGCGTAACTAGGACACGCATTGAGAACAGGTTGCTCTAGGACCAATCTGCAAAAATTTCAGCACTAATTGGTTCCATGTTACCTCAGAAGAAATCCCCCACCAACCAGAAATGCTGTGTTACTCTTTGCTACACCCACAAAAACTTGCACCCTTTCAGAAAGCGCATTGTCTTGCAGTGATAAACAAGCAGTCTCAAAACTCTAGCATATCTTGCAAATTCAATGTCCACTTAGAATCATA
>MU918147.1:25156-39177 GCA_036418165.1 Cooperia oncophora | reverse complement strand
AGGACTGTACATCGTCAATGGCAACTCCACACACTTTGAAAGGACTTGTCTCATTGTCAGATTTCGAATTTTCGTTTTTTTTTCATCGTCGTTAAATTTCACAGCCACTCTTCGTACAATGAAGGTGCGCGAACGTGCTCATTGATTTGTGGTCAGGTATACTCGAGATCCCTTAGATCGGGTAGGCGTGGCTGCGTACTTAGTTTCGAAATGGCGCGGCCCAGGTTTTCGTGAAATATTTTCATTTTGGAGCAGTCGTAATCATGTCTACATCTAACACAGAACAAGATAGCAGTTGTTTCAAATTGAAGTATCCCACGAGAACCCGTCCTATGCCATGCTCAAAAGCCACGCCTACTCCGTCTCAGGGATAAGGAGTGTAATTCATTCGCCAGCACATTGAGCTCCGCCTACCCGATCTAAGGGATCAGCCCTCCCACATTTGCGTCTTTTTGCAAAATTTTCGTCCTTTTTCGATTTTCACCCTTTTGAGGTACTGCGGGTACCACTCCCCAATACGCCTACTTCTTGGCACCTCTGCCCACTCTCGGAAAAGGTCTAAGATTAGCAGGTCTCAGAAGGTCAGAGTTCCGCTCGACACTCGGAACAGAATGAAAAAACAGGCAAGTTTGTTCCAAGTGACGAGTGAGGCACTTAGTTAAAACCCTAATTTGAGGCGTTCCCCGGAAAAGGGCGGGGCTTCTCGTAGTGGGCGGGGCTACCCGCAGCGGTCAAATTGTGAAAATTCTGAAAAAGAATTGAATTTCGAAAGGTTGCAAAAGTGGGCGTGGTTGGAGGGGGGGGGGAGGCTCGGGCTTGCCGGCACATTCTGCGCCATGAGTGCCTTCGTTGTGTGAAGAGGGGTGTTAAACGTCGGCGTCGAAAAAAAAACTATAAACTCTATGTTCGAAACGAGTTCCTTCAAGGAAAGGCGAAGTCTCATGTGTGTCAGTACACCAAGACTTTTCAGTTAGTGTCTATATGTGAAATAGCAAATATAAGGTGGAGTCAGAGAGCCAGAACCTATTTTCATGTAAAATTTCAAAAATCATGACCGCGCTGAAAGGTAGGCATGACTGTCGGGGCGTGGCTTGCGGTGGGTTGGGATCTGGGTTGATCAAATGCCCTGTGTTGAAAGTTTAGTTGGAATCGATTTGAAAAGTTGTGAATACAAGTGGACAATAGTATAACGTATACTCTGTTTTGATTTCCGCAAAAGCCGCATGAGTAATGGTTAGCCGCTTATGAACAGACCCAGAAGACGCCTCGTAAGCGAAGGGGTTGCTTTTGCAGGCTGACTTTCGATTTGTAAATGTCCTAGAATCTCGAGAGGCCTTAGGCTCTGCGTGTATACTTTGCGACACTGACGAATTCAAGGACCACGCTCTCAGAAATGTACACCGCAAAGCGTGTGGTCGGCATGTATTTTTTTTGTCTTTCGAACTCTATTTGAATATGATTCTGTGGTGCAGTTATCCCTGACGTAGAGATTATTCCAGAAATTTCGAAGCAACGGGATGAAAAATAAAAAGGTTAAGGATCGATACGGCTCGATTTGCCGCCTAAGCCTAAGAGTAAAATTCGAAAAATCGCTGTGGCGAAACATGCTCATTCATGCGCAAAGCGCCGATCCTTTGCAAAAAGGAATGACGTGACGGTCTTAATCGCTGCACACTTTCAGATGGATCAGTTGCGTCAGAAAGTTGGCGATAAGCGGATTTCGATGGTGTTCATCTCCGATTCAACGAAAGACGTGTTCATCTCCGATTCAACGAAGGACAGCGAATACGGCAGGAGAAGCGACGGAGGTGGATCAGAAGGCAGTCCGAAATCCAACGATGAAGACATCTATGGGGATGAGTGGAGCAGCGACGATGATGATGGTTTGTATGCTTGTGTAAACGAACCTGAATAAGGACCCTTTTCTGACTAAACTTCTTCTTTTTAAGACAGTTTCTTTGTCAGATTCCTTTGAAGGCAGCGCCCGCGATCGCTATTTGCAATTTGAAGAGCTGCGAATCACTAGACCATGTGCTAGTTGGGAAACCAGTCAAGAAAGAGACTACCAAACCTCCGAAAACGCCCTAAATAAGGACCTTTAAAACTCTGAGCATTTTAGGGGTATACGGCGCAGAGAAAATGAATGTAGGAAGAAAACCAAGATCTCCATTCTACATAGCGATTATAAGACGAAATTATGAAGGCGACGCAATGCATGGGGTCGGGGCTAGCTTGTTATCACTTAGCCATTACGCTCTTACCAAGCACTTCCGAGTCGTTGAAGTCGGACATGCTCGCACGTTTTATAATCGCGGACGCTGTCTTCATAAGGGGCCAAGAGGAACATGTAAGATCTTCAAAGAAAGGCTTCGAGCCGACAAAAAGTTCGCCGGTTGCGGGTCTGAAAAACTTCTTGTGTGCTGGTAATTTTGTCAAAAAAGAAAAAAAGCAGGGGTACCCGTTGAACAACACTAAGCTCTCCTTTTCCGAGCGAAAGGGCAGAGAAGAGCATGGACACAGCACGCAGACGGCAAATAGAAGATACCACAATTGATGCGGGGGAATCACTTAATGGCATAGGGCACGATAATTCTAATTCGGTACCGATTTTAAATGATAGGCCACGGGTGCTAGCAGTACTGGGAATAACGGCCGAAGTTGAAACGTCGAAAACCTGCGAAAAAGTTTTGTGCTACACGACTCAGAAGCATTCGGACGAGTTTCGACGATGCATCTCCAATAACGCCTGCGGGTAGATATGGCACGCACTACAGCGGGGGGGCAAAAGACATTTACGGACAAAGTGATACGAGTACGGCGGGCGGAAGATACCCAAGATGTTCCTCGATAAGCAGGAGCTGGCTCTCGCCCATCACCTTCATGTACACCAAAATATGAAGTCATCTCCAGTCGCAGCCTGACTGGAGAAGACCTTTGGAATTCATGTCACCTCCAAACAGCTGCGAAACTTCTAGTATGGAGTCACCCATGGATAGCTACCTGGAGACCAGTGCTCTTGATCGATCTCCAACAACGAGCAGCTCCGACAACGTCCCTACGGTCTAGGACATCATCTCCACCACAGTCGCCAAGGTGCGGGCTGATGGTTTGGACCGGATGTACCTGGAGTGAAAAGACCGATATTTTCTTCGTGAGACCCCGGACTGAAGGTGAGCGCATGGTCATCGCTACTCAGCAACTCGAAAGAATATCCTCTCCACATGTCGTCGCCCGTACCTTCTTGGAAACTTTGTACTGCTACAGGATTGGGTGACACCACATGGAATCGAAGGGCGTTGGAAAACTCTCGCCTACTTGGAATGGAAGGGTTGAGTACCTGGAAAAGATGGAATATCTAAGCAGGTCACCTGAACTAAACCCCCTCAATTACCTGGTTCGGGCGGAGTTCAATAGGGTGGTCTACAGTGGCGGAGAAATCAACGATCTCGCGCTGAACTCAGGCACCCACTCACGGTCGCGTGGCAGAATCTCTCGATGGCGCTCCTCCAGAAGGCTGTGGCGGAGTATCATGATAGTATTTAATATGCTCTTTAATATGGTGGTAGAAATGTCCGATAAAATTTAATAAAGTGTAACTTATAGCGCCTCGAAAGTCAAGGAAGAAAAATGTCTTTTTTGGGCCCCCTGTATGTACTCATAAATCCATGCAGCACCGCAGCCGCTTCATGCCAATCCCTTTGCTTCATATTCTACTTAGCGAATGAAGCAATACTAGCATCAGCATCGGCCGTACATTTGTCGGCGGGCGGGCACAGTGGGTGTCCGGGTCTGCATGTTGCAGCTTGACAGGGTGCTACAAGGGCGCCCTCCTTGAGGGAAGCGCCATGCAGCGCCTCCTCAGGGGCGCCGAATTCTGTCCTGCGTATTAATCCTACTTTTTCGGGGTTTGTTTGCCACTTGCCTTCAAGCAATCTTGCGCATTACCGCCACTAAATTACAACTCTCTGACGCTACACTTGTACAAGGTTGTTCAGCGTGGTCCACACTCCAAAGAGCTCAGATACTCATTCTTGATCGCGGGCCATGCCTTGAAGCAATACACGTAACAAACCTCGAAGATCTCATGTTGTATATGTAGGTTGCACTTGCTACTGGTTTATGGGACAAAACATATCAAATCCAATTGTCTGAATTAGCTGTTGAGCGGGAGGACGTCAATAGCCATAGATCTTGGTAGCACCACCAGCGCCATCACTTGAAAATAGTCGAACAGCATAAGTTTACAGCTGACGGGGAAATAATCGGAATCAGATTTTTTGATTTCAAAGTCCCTCAGGGTTATTGATGCCAAACATTTAACTAATTAGGAAGGATATATGATCTCCTCTCTTGCTCCTTCTCGCTTTATAGTTAGCCTTAGTTTTGAATAAAAATTTACTAGTTCAGGAGTACGCATAAGGAACATTTTCAGACATATTTTTTAATACTGTTGGGAAGAGTCGGGTGATCCATGCAATCGTGGTTAATTCACCTAACCAGCACTTCATTTCAACAGTTCTCTTTCCACTTTCTTAAGCATCCGGACCTGTCCCAGTAAGAGAGAAAGAAAGAGAGCTAAAATAAGGGAGAAGAGAGTGTATTTATTCGAGAATGCAAAATTTTCATATAATGATGGAATTCAAATCATGTTCCCCACAGCTAACCCTAGAAATGTTTCGCATGGACATTAGTGTACGCATGGTGATGGTGTTTATTCGGAAAATTCAATGTTACTAACGGTAGCGTTGGACTTGACGTCAAGTGCACCTCATTCCGATTATTTTCCCATCAACATAATGAAATAGGGCTAAAGTAGACCAATCGTCTTTTTGAAATGTGCTACGCACTCTGACATTTTAATCGTATTTTGGTGCCTATGAAGTGGATGATAGCTAACCGGGTGAGCAGAGAAAACTGCAAGTCACTGGTTCTGCCCTCACATAACCAGAGAGAGCCTGCTTTAGTTGTTCAGTTAATCTGAGAGGATTCCGATCATTCATTAGACTGGGAGATACTATCTAGTGGCCCAGCTGCAACTGTTGCACGTCGGGCTCCCGACCGAATCAAGTCAGAACAGTTCCCTTGTTTGATTCGCTTTTCAAAGTGGTAATGCTTTTATGCTACCTATGTTACACCACCCCTATAAGTCATCTAGAGCGTTCGTCTACTTGTGATAGCTTAACGTTCCAAATTCATCATTCAACTAGCGCTCATGCGCTCACCCGATGCGCAGCCGCCTTCTCTTGGCATGGTAATCCTGCTCGCAAGTATGGAGCATGTTCGCAGCTTTTCCTTCCGCAGCTTAAAAATAAGTGAGGAAAGCGCGACGCTTGCGGCGGGACTGTGGGTCTGCATCCTGGCCCGGCAACGCCCGACTTTCATTTCTAACTGATTCCTAATGGTGCGGCTTCCCCGCTACTAGCCCTCTTCATTCTAAATGGTGATCGTGACCTGACAATTAGGAAGAGCTGACACAAACATGTAGGAAATCGTCCGATCACGCCCTCTTTTCGGGTTATGCACGGACAAGTGCGCTTCAGCATGGAGTTCTATATGAGGCATTTTGGGCTAGTTTTTCCGTTTTTCTCCTTTTTTGTGTTATTCACCATCTTGTCATCAGTATTTGAGCCGCATCACTAGCAATTTTCAAATCCGTGGCGTGAACTTCGAGGGAAGTAACAGAAGAGAGTCCTACAAAATAAGGCTATTGTGCATTCCACCAGGATAACACTGGACCACATTCACTTTGGCCGACGGAAGTCATCAGAAAAAAAAGGACAAAGAAATAAACGATAAAAAAGAAATATAAACGACAAAAATTTCATATTTCACAATTATGGGTCTCTGGTTTCTGAAATTTTCCAGCACTCCCACATACCTAAATATTTTCATCAATCCCAGCTGCAGAGCCCTTTTTCGCTTGTGCATCACACCCCCCCCCGCCCACCCACTGCTTTCACTGCTTTTTTTTCTGGGAATTTGCAGTTCATCTTTTTGTGAATACCTGGCATATTCACTGTTTCGACTCAAGTTGGTAACTTTTTCAATCGTAAGGATTGATTTGCATTGCATAGGCTGGTTGATTCTCGACAATGGCGACTGGTTCCCTGAGGTTCCATTCAACAGCAGCATACAACCGGTCCTCAGTAACGATTCAATGGGGATTCAGAATTATGCACGAAAGCTTGGAATGCTCTAGCAGAGCGCTAATCTCTGAGGCTTGTAATATTAGGGATTAATGGCTGTACACAAAGTAAGCAAGAAATATTTGCAGAGATCATGTCACCCATCAGCGAATTCTCCTGGTGGGCACTGCGCTGCAAGAAAGGGGAGGTGTCTTATGGTTGGAGCCGTTGTTCGCAATTTTATGTGGATTTAGGAGTCTCGGAGTTGGCGTACCAAATACACATTCGCAGTTACTCATGAAAATCGAAGCACTATATGGTAAAGATAGTGTGGGCCGCAGAGAACAACTCCGTACCAGCTTCGCGTCAGAATGTAGGGTAGGCGTGACAGGGTGCAAAGTCTCCAAATAGCACCACCTGCGCGCAAGTGCCTCCTCCCCGCTTGGTGTGCTCTCCCACTCCTCCTGCCTGGTTTCTCGCACGTAATTCTCTCGTAATCACGCAGAGAAGTGAATGCAAGTGTGGAGGCCTATGTCTTTTACCTCTACGAGAAAATCAACGAATACATACCCTCTGTTTCAAAATGGCTTGGAAACTCGCTACGATGAATCTGTGATGGTGGCGTCTACTATTGGTATTCCTGAATGATATCACTCTCTAACAGTTCCTTGTTTTCCTTTTCCTCCTATGGCGGCGGTTGCAAAACTATTTGCCTAGTTCTCCCTCGAAACATTAGCTGCGCAGGAGCCGTCCCGAAAGAACTAGATGAATGCGGAGCGGTGGCCGTCTGGAGAACTGATTCATAGTGCTTGGCGAGCGCCAGCGTGGAAGAAGTGATTAAGAACGGGAACTTGAACCCTCCGCGCTCTCTCACTGCCCCTCCCCATTCCTTGAGAAGGTTTTTCATAATGCGGGAAGAGGAAGTTCTCTAGTCTTGAGACTAATGCCCTATTATTAGCTGACTCAGTTTTCATAAATGATGGAATGTTCATCGTGAATAACTCATACTCTGATAGCACATTTCGTGCACTTCCTCTGGAAAGTTCAGTCTTCTGAAAATGTACCTCACCCGGATCGTTGTTTGCTCCTTATCATTGCTCAGCTGGGTACTCGTTACAGCCTCCTTTGTCCCTGCAGATTTCACAGTAGCCGAATGGGTCTTCTCCTTTCGAAGAATTCCTGCAGTACCAGAAAAAAGACTTGGAATAAATCAACAAGGTTTTCGAACTGTTTTGGGTTTTCCTTGAAATTTGAATCGATGACAAAAGAAGACTGAAGTTTCTACTTCCTCTGGGATGCACTACATATCCTACTTTTAATTAGGATCGTAGTGGCTTGTAAAATACGATAAGGCCCAAACCTGGTGAGGACCAGCCGACAAGTCAATGCTTTTCTCCTACCAGACGAATCCGGTACCAATTCGCCTTTGCTAACGGTAGAAGGCCTTGTTGCCCTTGAATAGGATACGATCCGGCATTTGCCCCGGACCCGCGCGTACTAAGCGGCCACTTGCCAGAACACCACCTCAGCCAGGCAGCAATGGCATTAATTGTCCGTGATCTAATATAGTAATGAAATTATACAAAATTTCCTGGGCAGTGATAAGGCCTGCGATGTTCTACGGCAGTGAGTGCTGGCCCATATGCAATAACCATGAAAGGAAGCTACACATAGCTGCAACGAGGATACTGAGATGGGCCTTGGCTGGTCAGGACTAGACAGAGTCAAGAACGAAGACTTTAGGATACTTACACATTCGGCCCCAATCCAGCTGAAGGCGCGAGAGCAGCGACTGGTGATGGGCAGGTACTGTGGAGCCTGAGAGTCGCCCAGTAAGGAAATCGATAGACTTCGAAGTACAGGGCAAGCGACCTCGAGGGCCCAAAAAACGAGAATGCCAGGGAGAAGAAGAGTGAAGTTTTGTGCTGTCTTGCAAGCACCTCTTGTAAGATGTTGTTCAGTGTACGCCTTGGTATGGTCAGCGGGCACGCGTAGATTTTTGTTGGTTTGTTGAGCGGAGGGCTACTGTCCGGCGTTCCTTGCTTTGGCATTTCACTTTCCTCTTACCACGCTCCACGACGCTATTTTTTTCCTACGTACTATTTGTTTTTAGAATTTTCTTGAACTATCTAGAACCTTAACAGCTAAAGACGTGCACCCCCTATCACGGTGGGGTCAGAGTCCATAATGCGATCTTCCTCACCATTCCATGCCAACAACAACCAAAACTAACTTTTTCGAAATGACTTCTCAGGTGTATTTTATTTGCAAAATCAAAATTTCCACGTGCAACTTAGATTCAACGAAGCTATCGAAGTGCGCGATTTCTGCATGTTCCACTTGTCTTCGTTTTGTATTACAGTTTTCACGAGGCAGTCTGGCATTCGAATTAATGGGTGTTCTCAGCCGTCTTCTTGACAGACATTTTACCATATAATCTGTCCTTTTGGGCTGGAAATAACTTGGTTTCTTAAAGCTGCGCAGCAATTGCTATGTTCACTATCTCACACATCTTCTTCGAGCCTTTTAGCTCAAGACATCCCAGCAATTTGCACTCATAATTCTGTCTAATCAGCTTTGTAACTATGCGGACGTATTCGTTCGTGGTGAGATTGCTATGGACACTTCCTTACTCGCGTAGCCATTATTGTCAGTTCTGTTGAAAATCAAATGTCATGATTAAAAATTAGGACAATTAGTGGGCAACTAGGTGGGATGGAGGCTGAAGTCGCAAGTAATTGCAAATCCCATTTGGGACTCCCACGATGCTAGTGAGTCTGCAATCATGCTAATTTTCCACTGTTCACTTGCATTCCGATTGATGTGTGTGGAAGTTCGAGTAAGGTCGCTGTAAATAACTGGCGGAACGGTCTACAGACAGTTCTAAGTTTACCCTACTAAATGCATCGATTTTCTGTTTTTCTCTCACTCACGGCTTCGTATGGCATTCTAAGGTTATTGCTGACGATCACCAATGCCAGATGAGCGGTACAGGATCAGTGATGTGTTGGAAATGCGTTGTGTCAGTGCCCACCTCCTCCCACCCCCACCTAAAAGCAGTGGTCTCGGTCGACCCTCCCTTTTCCCCAGACACCAGAACGAAAAAATTTCTTAGCCGTTTTCCCCACTTCCTACTCACTTTCCGGGATTTCCCGAACATTTCGTCTACTTCTCCCCAAAAAATTTTCCGTCAGTAGGAAGGGAAGGGAAGAGGGTATATAGTACCACATGAAATATAGGGAAAATCGCGGAGAATAAAGCGCATAAAAACCGCGGAAGGTTTTCTCACACGCGGCAAATTCTCTCTCAAAGCCACACGACAGACCTTCCTGCTCCAACAAGCGACCAAATACGACTCCCTCTCCAGCGGAAAAGTACGATCCCCAATGTGTTCCACACAACGAGGCTGTACCCTGTTCCAAATTCTCATGATAGGTAGCTCACCCATCCCGGAGTCCTCTGCTTTTGAAGGAGCCCCTTTTTCGCTCGGCGCATGTTTCTTGCACATTTCGATGCTTTGGCAGCCGCTGAACTCAGTCTGTCTTCGTTACATGTTTACGCAACCGAACCATGCACAAAAGTTCGAGACGTCACGCAAACCTGGCGGAACATCCTTCAGATGTTAGTGCTCAATCCATGCAGGACGGCCTGCTACGCGTTTATTCACCGGTAGAGCGTGAAGTCGGATTTGAGAGGAGGACTATGAAATCGTAAAATATTTGCTGTGCTTGAAACTGTAAGTAGGCAAGACGCCATAAGTGTCAGTGAGATCGCAGGTCGAAATTGCACTTTCATGCTGCCGATCCTGTTCCGGCAATTGTTTGATCCTTACGGGTCAAAAGCAGGCCATCATTGTCTTGTAGCTGGTGGAGCTTTGAAGCGGATATCGACAAAATTTCCACAAACGAGAATCTCAAACAAAGAAAGCGATAATTTGATCTCGTTCACAGTTCGCAGCAACAGGCGACTCAGGCACAACTGTCAACGGAACACATATGATAAATACATGAGCAAGAACACCGGACCGTAATCAACTTCTTAAGGTGGCTTAAAAATGCGGAGGCGGAAGTGGCGCATGTCTCTTCACTTCAACTACAGCATATGGTCTTCGAAATCCGTTGCTGATCTTACGGTCTTGTCAGTGCGTCTTGACACGGAAGCCTAAGGACAAACCACTTAAACCATTCATCTTAAAGGAGCGGTCCGCGATGACCTATGAAAATGCAAGAGGTTATGTGGGAGGGTAGTGCAGTCCGGAGTGGACAACCCTGTGCCAGGTTCGCGGCTGAAAAGTTCTACGGTAAAGGGATTAAAGCGTAAAGTTGCTTCAGTGGACATCCCTCTTTTTCCAGGACTCCGCCTCCAGGGTGCTTGGCCTCCAAAGCGCGGCCGTTCCAGGCCAGAAGCTCCAAATGCTTCCGGGGCGAATAATCATGGTGTGGATGCATTCATCCGAATGGTCTCGTGTAGTTCATAGGGCTTCCATTACTGAGCGAATCAGCAACACGGAATTCAGCACGGATTTTTCGCGTCTTTTACCTTGACAGTTGTTGGGACTAGCGAGGAGGCCTGTGCGAATGCGTTTTCAGCGTCACCTTTGCTTTCTCTTCATAGCATCTGGTTCATTCGCAAATTTTCTTCCACCTTTCTGCAAAATCACCTAGGCTATTTATTGCGGACCGTGCCTTTAATAATTATTTGTTACACGGCCACTTGGACTGTGATGGTCCCCAGCTAGATCGTCTGACTGCGCCACAATTCTCGTCTTTTCGATTGGCCATTTTCAGAATAGCAAAGCTGCCGCCTTCGGGCTATAGAGTGTCCTCTGAGCCGTGGACCACTGAGGCTAAGTCGCCAAAGCGGATTTAGTCGTGGAATCCCTTAGCGCGCCGTCCGATCAAGCCGTCAAGCTAATCCACTGAGTGCTACTGTTTGTTCAGTGGAAATTTTGTTCGAGCTTCTTTCTGGATAATGTACTGCGGGCGTAATCTTTTCTACATCCTCCTATGGCTGCTGTAGCATTTTGCGCGGCTGAACGAAGAAGCTATCGGGGGCCCTGAGTCAGCCGTCTGAAAGCAACGGCACCACAGCAGAACACAGACGCCACTGCTATACATCGCGATACAATTGTTGAACTCTTCGCATTTCTCTCTTCAGTTTTTCTTATTTCGATCCAGGAAAGCGAAATCTTCAAGGTCTCCCTTCATCAGAGTAACCCCAATTTATCATCGTTCACTTCTGAATCGTTCACTTCTCCTATTTCACCAGCCCCATTTCCATCAAAACATTGTGATTCCTACTGCTATCGATCTTTGCAAGTCTGCAGAGAAACGCTGCTGCTCTCTTTCTAGCGTCTCTGTATAAAGCTGTCTCTGTAGGCAACGCTACAGCCGGTAGGAAGTATTAGGGGATATCGATTTTCGTTCTGATAAATAAATTCTGGCTATTTACCAAACCATAGAACCTAAAAAAGACACCCCGCCCTTTTGGTTTACCTAAGCCCGCCTATTTCCAAGAAGGTCACGGAATACCTATGATACTGGTTGAAAAAAACCTTGTTCGTTCTTTCCCATGCTGTATGTGCCCAAAAATCAAATATTTTAGATCAAAATGTCTACGACGATCGTCGCTCTTCCATGTACAAGGAGCTAGAGCAACAGCTGAACAGAGTGTTCCCCTCAACGCAGTCAAAGATGGAATCAGGTTGGATCCAATCTCATTAAAATGTTCAGAAATGAAGTAATTCATGTCCGCTTCTCCCTTCGCGGCGTGCCGGGCGTACAGCTTCTATATGCTCTTTTCTCCGCCTTGCACAACTTCGTTTATATTACGACACGCTTTACTACTATTACTATTATTTTTACTATACTATTACTACACCACAAGCACACTCCACTTTTTCCTCATCTCTGGGCTGCTCTGGAAGCGAGTTATGAGTTTTGTCTGCGGCACCGCCAACTTTCGGCGCATGCCCCGCCCACTGTGGGCGGGGCTTCGCATAGGTCATGTGTGCTCTTTACATCTTGTCCCATGCCCTACCCATCCCCACCTTGACCCGACCTCCAAGTTGTTCTTCAGGTCGAACCGAATTTCCGGACAAGCAAGCAAACAGACGAAGCAAATTATATACCGTTGGTGATCGTGGTATCTCTGAGCCTCCAGAAGTTCTCATGTTGTGGGGCGTGAGTAAGAGCCGGAATTTACTGAAAAACAACCCTGAATGATCTCGAGAAACCGGTGCATCCCCGGCGACTTGTGTGTGCCTCGGCTTTTAAGCCACCCAGAAGTTACCGTAACGGGAGCCCTGCCTTGAAGATTCAATTCGTCATCAATTATTTGACAATGGAAAATGAAGCGTTTGCGGGTTTGGGTGGGGTGGTATCCGATCCGCGCCTCTCAATATTGCGCTGCCCCCGCCTATTTCTTGTCTCTATAAAAGGATTGGTCTAGACGTCATGAAGAATGAGCAGAACGTCATCAAACTTGATTATTTCTAATGTGTGCTTGCGATTAAAGTCATCTGAAGGTTTTCAGAATACGAGTACGACTCCCCTGACTATTCGCAATCGGACGATCGCCAAAATCGTCCTGAAACGCTTAAATTTGCCGAGCTCAACGTCTCTGCTGCTGACAATATGGTTAGTTTGCACAAGTATTTCAAGCGTATCTTGTTTTATTTCCAGCTTCTACAGCGCTAACCGAGCTCTAATATTTCTAATACTTCGTTTCTATCTCTTGGATTTCCACCTATTACCCCTTCCCAACTTCTTTTCTACTGTTCCACTTATTGCTCACCTTTGTTGTGCTGGTTTACGTCTGCATAAGGGAGATAAACTTCCTTTGCAAATCGCTTAACAAGGAGTAAAGTTAGCTGAAGAAGTAGATAAGATCTCGAGATCTTTTTTTTTCCATCAAGTGTTGTCTTCCATCTTCTTCCCGCCCTTTCGCAGCCACACGCTTGACTTTCAAGTTCCTATAATTCGCGGCCAGTGTGATGTACTTGTACTCCGAATCTCTTCCAATGGCCGAGATAGTATTTATGCCAAAAAAAAATGTCGAACTGTCACTTTGGATGTAGATGTTTCAAATCGGTCGGGAACAGTGTCTCAAAATTCATCCAGTAAGATTATTGGTGATTGGCTGAAAAAGTCAATGTGTATGTTACTCGCTAGACACTGTATGCCATGGGACTTTCGCTTTTAATCGTGAAAAATCGTCCTTCGAACTCCGTTCTCATTTTCATTTTCCTCGGTCGTTCGTTTGGTTTGTTGAACCATCTGGCATCTGACAGTTGACCACCAATTCGTCTTTTCGTCGTAGACTTTGGTGAAAAGCTTGCCTAGGGTTGCTTCTAATCGCTGAAAGTTCGTGGTTCTGCAGCTCTTGAAACCTCAGTGAGTTGTTCAGCTTTTCGACCGCCTCCTGTCAGACTGATCGGTACTCCGAAATTCGAACTTCTGTTTTCTTAACGTACCCATCCCATGAAGGTTCTGATCCTCGGAACCTCCGCTTTGAATTGTATGGGAGTAAAAAAGGGCTCATGACTGTTGGAGAATCCCCGACAAGGAGCAGGAATTACCCAAACTTGACCGTTCACCGTCATGTGGGAGAAAATTGTAGTGTTCCACTATCACGACTCCAAAAACATTCCAGCTGAAAGTTTGCCCATAGAGGTGTCTCGAAATCCCTGAGATCGGGTAGGCGTGGCTGCATACTTAAAGACACATGGTACGATCACACATAGTTTGGGTGTGCGTGACTATCAGCCCCCAGCTGTCGAAGCGTAGCGGTTTCCCCGTCCTAACATGCGCAGGAATGGAGATACAGGACCGTGAAACACGCTAATTCCTCCATGCTCCGCCCAATACCTTTTGCGGCGCAGACTCCCCACCAGGG
>MU918147.1:0-13270 GCA_036418165.1 Cooperia oncophora | reverse complement strand
GGAGAGGATTCACGGAAATGGGTTGCAATTCATCTTCAAATGTTGGTCTCTCACGTCGTTCAAAGAGACACTCTAGCTTGGCAGCTCTTCGAAAGCTGTTCAGTTAACTAGGGTATCTCTTTGAGCCGACGTGGGAGCCAGCATTTGAATATAAATTTCTGGAGGTCATCTGCCGGAAGGCATTTATGACTCGGTGCGACTGTTTGCCAGTCAGGTGACAGTTTCAAAATTTTCGAGAACTGTTTGAGAACTTTGTTTCACGGTAAGTACTATTCGGAGATATACTGCAAGTCATGTAAAATAACATGAAAAACATAGAACCCGTAGAAATCAAAGAAAACATGGAACAAAGAATCCTTTACATCCCTTCTGACGTTTTCTAAAATCTAATGTTACATTCGAAACACTGTCAGAATCCTACAGCTTTCTTGTTCGTGTTGGTCAATTTTTCCTTTCAGTCAGCGAATCCTGAAGAGAAGATCTACGCAGAATGGGACTGCCCGCAAGCCATTGCTGTGCACTGCTACAATAAGAACCAGGATGATGAGTTGTCGTTAGAAGTTGGAGATATGGTCAATGTTCTCAGAAAAATGCCTGATGGTAAGCCCTGTCATAAAAGCAGTTTAGTAGCTAGTTTTTCAGTTTGCACCAGTTGTGGTCGCCTGCCAGCTTCCAAGATTAGTGACGAATAGGCTGGCGCCTTGCCAAACCTAATCCCTCCTGAACCTCCCAGTCTTCGCAGTGAAAAAGACTGTAGAGCACATTTCTAGACATCTCGGCGACTATGACTCCCTCCCAAGAAGCCTTGCACCAACCCCCTCCTTCGATAAGGATTTCACATCCACGATGTTCAGCGCAACACAATACATCGATCCTTCCGTATGAATACTTGGGAACAGTGGGAGTACCTTATCCTGATGACAAGAAGTGCACCGCCAATTGGCAGTGTGGCGATCAGAACTTATTTACGAGCTACCCTAGCATCGAGCTGTGGAAGTTGCCCTGCTTACAACCCGCACTCCTCATCTTCTTATTTAAGCTGATATCGTCACAACCAGTCAGGGCGGTGTCAACAGGCGAGGAATGAGCCTATTCGCTGCTGCGTATTTTAACAATAGTGCTTCAGACAGAAGATAATTTGTAGTAGAGTACCAGTGGTTATCTCGTCCCACTCTTCCTGACACAGCTCCGCCAGAAAAACGTAAACGGCGCTGTTTGGCGACGGGGAGGGGGGCATTTTGCACTTTAACGACTTCCCATCGACGTGTCGACCCATCTAGACAGCCTCTTCTCGAGTTGACAGGTTTTACCATGATGGCTTGACGAGCTTGCTCCAGCTTCACAAGAGTTCACAGGTTTCACCAGAGTGAGACTTGTAAAACTAGTGAAGCAACGAAAGTGCAAAATGTCCCCACCCCGTCGGCAAACTGCGATTACGTAAACTGTAACAATTTCGAGTCCGTTCCTTAAAAGAGGAGAAGTACTTTCAGGTTGGTTCTTTGGTCAGAAAGGAGGCGACGGCTCATCGGGATGGTTCCCCTCATCGTACGTCCAACAGATCCTCAACGACCATGTTAGGGCTAACAATTACCGAAAACGTCTGAGACTTATACAGGTAATTTTTGGCCATCTTCTGAACGCGCCAGACTTACTTCTACCTTCACCTTCACTTTTAATTTGGCTTTTCTCCTCCGTTAATGTCGCGTCATCGTGATAACAGTTCTTCTTGCTAACATTAATATTTCGAGCCGTGTCTTATTCCTGCGCGCTCCTACGTTTTTTTTTCACTGTCGTTTTGTGACACCCACGTGGTGTCATGACGTTCGTGAATTAACTCTAAGCATGAATCGACCTATTCTTTGTAAGTGGAAACTTCAAATAGCCCAGCGCAGATTTTAGGGCGCAAAATAGTGATTTTTCTGTGGGAAATTTTCCTTGTATTTGTGAATGCTGCTGAACATTTAGGCTGCAAGTTCGGTGGCAGCACGTGATGGCCCTCAGAGAAGCAGTTCGACTCCGTTGATGGACCGATTACGACGAATGAGCAATCCACGATTTCTCTTCCAAACCGATGTCACCGGCCTCTAAAGCCCTTAACTGATCGACTATTTCCTGATCGATCGAATGATGCTCAACTGTTCATCTTTCTATGAGCAACTACGGACCTTTTACGGTTTCCATGCTCTTATTTATTTGACGATGATCTTCTAAATTTTCTATGCTAGCCGAGCTTGTGTTATTAGTTACTAGTCAATGTCACCTCTAATGAGGTGCTAGAGAGTTCAATTATATCATCCCGTTATGTCCATATCGTTGTTTTCTCTTTGCGCATTTGAAGACTTGTATGACTTGTAATTCTTATCCTGCCGTTCCTTATAAAGTGCTTTTTACACAGGTGGTATATAGCCAGTGCGAAACGGGAAAATTCCCCAGCATCATACCACTTTTTCTGAATTTGATGGTGAAGATGCTCAATTAGAGTCGGGATTCCTGATTCGAAAAGTCCGCTTTCACCGGTTGAAGTTACACTTCTTAGCGTCTCCTCTACTCGAGTTCGATGGTGAGCTGTAATTGTGACTGGTCGCTCGATCAGTTGCAGAGGTTAGGGCGCTGTCACGAAACCTTCTCTCCAACACTGAAAAGCAGCATGAAAGAGGATAGTCTCCGCGCCGATCAATCCCTTTTCGGGATGCAGCACGCATTCGAGTTCCATTTCAGAAAGCGTTAGTATCTCATTGAATGCGAACGCTGGCCCTGGTAGAATGACTGCAGGCCGAGCCGATCAAAGTCCAGTGCTCTTATCCTCCCAGACGAACCTGGTACCAGTTTACCGTCCCTGAGGGTAGAAGGCTTAGTTGGCCTGGGTGGGAGCCGATCCCGGATTTCGAGGCCCGGACCGCGGGCGTGCCACTTCCCACGACACCACCTTTGCCTCGGAAAAGCAGAATACCTCAGACTGTTGTGCTGCCATAGAGAAGCTGGTGTTAACGGCACAACCAGCAATTACAAATGGTTGGGTACTGAGGCTCAGAAAGGAATGAAAAGGTGGTAGCTCAACTGTGAAGAAAAATTTGAAAAGTGTTCGAGATGCCCACGACAGTACTCCCGGCCAACACAAGTCTGTAGGAGCATACAGCGAAGAGATGCTCGGACGAAAGCTCATTTGCATCGCAACAATATCAGCCTTACTCTCAACATTCCGAGTGAGAGAGGTATGTATTAGGTCGATGCATGTTTTCTAACCCCGACTTTTTTGTAAATATCTCAATAGCGAACCAGCCTGAAGATTAGTGTTATGCACACTCGACCTCCAGCAGCTTGTCGATTCCATCCTCCCAGAAGGACGGGGGCTGGGACCCGAAGAAGGCCACAATGCCGCACAATCACCACTGTGACATGATTTCACAGTGGTAATTGTGCGGCATTGTGGCCTGCAAATGCAGGGTGGGTGAGTGATAGCTAGTGTGATGAAAGAGTATCATGTACACGTCACGCACACGTGATGACGAAATACCAACATCCATGCAAACGAAATACGGAAGGATCAAATTTACAAAAAAGTCGGGGTTGAAAACATATGCATCAACCTAATAGTACCGTAACAACAGCATCATTAGGATACCTCCGAGAATGACATCGCATATGGTGTGAGGGAGCGAGTGGGGCGTTGCCGTTGTCGCATTCAAGTGTCAACAAAAATGGTACATCCTCTCTGAGTGCGGGCTAGACTACCTTGTTCAAAGAAGGTGCCTGCACATTAGGGAGACTTCGCGCGGCTAACCAATTCATACGCGCCCTTGTAAAAATAGTCGGACCCTCAATCTCTAAAACTGCCCACTTTCGCGGTTCCACAGTAAGTATCGAAGGCGATGTAGCCCTCGTAAGTGGCACTTCTAGGGCCCCCTAGTTGTACCAACCACAAATTTCAAAGACTATTTCCTGCTACAAGTCCAATTCTTTCATCGCCTTTTTTGCTTTTTTTTCTCACTGTTAGATGTTACTAGCACTGGATGAAGCGATCAGATGAATAAAGAACCAGAAGCGGCACAGCATCGCTCTGCAGGTATAAAACGAGGAAAGTCGGGATACTCGTGCAGTGAGGCTGCCAGAGGGTTAAGGTGTTCTCTATTGTTCTCTATAACTTATTTTTTGCTATTTCTCCTTCGAGAGTGACTTAGCCACTATAGGTTTGCAACTGAATGCCCCTGTCCGCAAGATGTAGTCGCGAGTTTATATCAACTTTCAGAGGTCTCCTTCCTCGAAAGAGATCTCTTCACCACAGAGTCAATTTTTGACCAACAAAATGAACGAGTGTTTTGCCCTGTAGCTGAATAGGTCAACGTTAGCGATATTTTAGGAGTTTCTGAAACTAGTAAGGTGGAAGAAACGTCATCGCTTATGGGAGCACCACGATATTTCCCTGCAACATTATGGATCAATACATAGGTAAGTTTGGCACTTGAACTTTTGTAAGTCTAATACAATCTGCAAGACTTCACGCTCGATGAAGGTGCTAGGCACTAACAATAAGATCTCAAAGAGGAATGTGGACTATTCACCCATTATGCCCCAATCATCCAAAATCAGGACGACCGGCTTTTTCTTCCGCGGGCAGAAGTGGCTAAACATTTGTCCCTCTGGGGAAGTTCGACCTCCTGAACACGAATATCACAGCCGCCCGGTCCGAAACCTCCTGGCGCCCGTGCCACAGGCAGTGGGAGGTTTCGGACCGAGCGGATGTGATAATCGTATTCAGGAGCTCAAGTTACCCCAGGAGACAACGTTCGAGCCAAGTGAGGAGACAACATTCGAGGAAAAGTCAAGGAGAAAAAAGTTGGTCAAAATTGGCTCGATTCCGGATGATTGGGGCAACAAAGGATAAATAGTGCCGAGGAATGTCTTAAGAATTTCTCTGGAATTTTTTCGAATATTCTGATCCTTACAAAGTCATATTCTCGCATCTCAAATTGTAGTCAAAAGGCCCAAAATTGTGAATAAAAATGTTTTATGAAAGCTGTCCCCCGTGATACCTCGAGTGCGACAATATGGAGTTGATTCGGTCCATTGTGAGTGCTTTTTAACGAATGCTTGACTATGTGCACGCATCTTGGCCGACCAGTCCTTCTGGTCTGAGATGGCCGCCGTCGGTCACCTCTTGTTCACACACTCTTCGCACTTTGCATGTTGTACGCGACTGTGTGGCGACACTCTTATGCAAACATTCCTGTCAATAAAAATACGCTAATTCCCGCCTTTGCAAAGAATCTGCGAGTGTTCAGGTTGGACAGGGCGTGGTCCCCTGTGGAACAACTATAAAATGACCACCGGCAGAAAATGGCCAGCATAGCTTCCACCATCACCCATGCTTATGTACGTCCTGTATACATTTTCGATTCTGACTGTAGCTTTAACTCAATGCGATGACCTCTTGAAAGAAGTTCCTAATCATAGTACTCTTTCACCGGATCTATCAGCCACGGTGACTACAACTACTGCCTCCGAAACCACCACGGAAAGTCCCTCTGTTACTACTTCCCCAGATTCCTCCATTATGGCGAAAGGGATGCCGTGCACCAGCACGACTACTGCTGCACCCACTTCTGTGACAGTGCCCTGCGGTACTAAAGGAAAAGAAACTCAAGAAACAGTGCAGGAGACGGAACAGGCGACATCTGCGATGCCCACAATGGGATCAACAACCATGGCGGAAGAAATCGAAGAATCGACAGCGGGTAGGTGTTAAGATTCTTTGGAAAAAAACTTGAGTTTTTAAATGGTGATAAATCATGCTATTTAAGAGCCATCAATCACCGCCATTGCGACAGAAATCGTTACTGAATCGGAAACAACCCTTCTAACGAAGGTAAGCAAATGGGAAGTTCAAAAATTCTTCAATCTTTCGAAGGCGAATGTTTCCCCAACTCGTTAGGCACCGTTCCCACACCAACTCCCTTGACTGTCACATGCACGATCGTTTGGGTATTCATGCTGGAAGTATTTTCGCACCATTCTGCGTGAGGTGCTGTAGTGAAAACTGGAACGCTTACCACGCCCACGATCCGGGAGCCAATGGTCCGAGTCTTTGTATCGACTCTCTCCCATGCCACCCAGGTATTCTATCCTCCGATAGACTAAACTACGGAACGATAAACTTTATGAAGTTCGTTGAGGAGATAAAGAACACTGCCTGTACATCGGCAGCCCCCCGCCCTTCCCCCCAAATCATTCTGTGGGGTACATAGCATCTCAAATAAAGCCACAACGTTATTCTGCTTAGAAGTGAATACTGTGTGCGCATACTGAAAAGAGAATGTTCAGCGGCGAAGACTTTATCCTTTTTTGCAGACTTCTTCCACCAGCACACCGCTTGCTGGCTTTCGAGAGTCGGTCTCTGAGCTGGACAAGCCAGACCTATCGCGGATTTACCGCAGGCTGTTCCCGTATCTGAATTCCGATCGTCACTGATACGGCCACAACAGAGGATTAGTTATCTGCCATCAGACTACAACGGGCTTTTTCCGTCTACCTCATGAGATCTTCTCGCTTAATGATTCATGTATTGCTTAATTTATTGTTCGATGCTTTAAGCCTTCATAGCAAAGTGTTCGTAACTCTGATTATTGATAAATTTGTTCCTGGTCATTGTGTGGAATAATGCGAATCAAGGTCAGAGAGCGAAGATTGCGACTGGTCTGAAGGCCTCATTTTTCAATTTTTTTGCTTACAAGATAAATTATTCTACATGAAGAGATGAATGAGCTATTCGCGCCACAAAGTACATCCTACTAGTCCTCCAGGCTTTAAGGTTGTGACAAGACTACAAGCAATGATCATAGATCTACTCTCAAACACTGCAAGCTACGCACTACGCATCTCTCAAAAACAAGCGCCTGCTTCATAATGAGCAGCTTGACACCTCGGGACACGGCTGCCGGAAGGGCAAATCCGTAGACGTGGTTCACTCGGCAACTTACACCGCATGCAGAATTGTCAATACAATTCTGTGGTGTCACTTGCGCGTCATTCACACCAGAACCCATTTAATTTGTTGAAAAAGAGCTACGATATGATGAGTCAATCAGTTAAAAAATACTACCTGATCGACCAGGATCGACCTTCTCTTAATCTTGGCATTGTTGTAGTTTCAAGCTAGTGGATAATTTCAGAATCTTTTTAAATCTTGGACGGCTGAAATTATCCACTAGCTTGAAACTACCTTCTTACTCGCCGCCACTCTCATCGAATTAAGCCCAACCACACTCTCGAACCAACCCCTCCCTCTCTCAAATACCACACACTCTCTCAGTCACAAACAACCTACCCCCCACCACACACACCACACTGCACACCCCCACACACACAACTCCCAGCCCCATGCCGCGCTCCTCCCACTCAGCGCATACCCCCTCTCTCCTCCCACACACCAAGCTTTCCCCAACAAGATGTTCGCTCCTCATCTCGCCATACTGCCCAAGCCACACCACGCCAACACGATCACCCACGAAAATAGCAGCTCAGTCGCAACGCGTCTGAGCTCTGGCGCCCATGCGAGACACCACGCGCGCACACCCTTACTACACACCAGGACTATTGCCATGTGCGACCCCGACAAACTCGAATCACCCTCACGTAACACACCTCCGAAGTGTGGGAAGTCTGCCGCTGTCACTAATTGCAGCTAAGGACTTTTGGAGCGGTAAATGGCCGAAATTCTGACGGCGCTGTTTGTCGACGGGGGGGGGGGGGGCATTTTGCACTATCATTGCTTCCTCAGTTCCGGTTTACATGTCTCACTCTGGCGAAACCTGTGAACTCTTGTGAAGCTGGAAACAGGGTAATCAAGGCCATCATGTTTTAAAACGCTTCAACTCGAGAGAGGGTCTGTCTAGATAGGCCGACACGATCGATTGGCGAAGGTAGCGAAACGTGCAAAAATTCCCCCCCCCCCACCGTCCACGAATAACTGGCACCGAATCTTAGGAGTTTGAACGGGCGTGCACTGGTTTGATGCGCATTAATCGCTCCACTGGAGTGGGACAAGACAATCGCATCAGTCACGCTGAAGGGTGTCGCGCGCGCGCAAAGACGATGTTCCTACGTCGTAGATGGCGCAGTGGACAATGTATCAACAAGAGAGAAATAAGTGTCTATCATGCTGCCGTCTACATGAAGGCCTCTTCACTCCAATCAACAAGCTAATGCAAATTAGGGAAGCGCCATGCATATGGACCGCATGCAGCGAAGCGACAAGTTGCGATTGCCCTCACAGCTGGAGCACGCTATTTTGGAGAATATCGGAAAATATACGAGCGAGTGTGACCACTCAACCTTTACCGTCCACACATTTGTTCGAAGCGTACGGGGAAAGGAAAGGCGTGAGAATCAGTGACTTCACTCTCGATAGAATGCGCTTAACTTATCCTAAATTCTCCGCACGTTGAAGGGCATGTTTGGAATCTAATGTGACACCGTTGGAATTCTAAGCCTCCCTTGAGTTTTCATGCTTTTAACAGCCAAAACTTGCAGGGGATCACTCCTCAGTAACAAAGCCAACTTTGTTGGAATCCAAAGCATGACGCATTACCTTCTTTCCAAAAAAGAACGTGGTCGCCGTGTTTACTGAACAACCTTTCCGTTGAGAAATTGTCTGTTAGGAAGTTCGTGTAATTGAGGTTTCTCACCGTTTAGCTAAGTAACATCTGCTCTTCGCCTCTGAGCATACCCACACGCCTGTAAATACGGCTATCTTGTAGGTAAATGTACCGGAGGATAATTTTACATCACCTACGACTACAATCAGGATGATTTATTCGTTGTCGCAAGATGGTTTCTGACTCATTCTAGTAAAATTACGCCCTCTCCATCTCCGTTGCGATGTCGACACGCAAATGACGTGCCAGGCATTTGCCATTTTGGATGAATAACCAGGTTATGTTGGCAAGGACAGTCGAAACCCGTCGCAGCAGTTGGCTGTGCGTTGCGAATGGTTGCGCCCGCTAATGCGACATTATAAGTGCTACCGCGTCGAGAATCAGACAACGTATAACCATAAGTAATTATCAAGCTGTCTACCATGCCCTTAATCTGCATAAAAGTTTCGATACTTCAGCGGGAGTGAATACTAGAAAGCTGAGAAGCTGTCAGCGCACCGTTGCCGCGCGCGAAGATGCGGCCAGATTTTACGATTCCTCTTGCCCGCTCGCCCGTGAAATTCACAGGAAAATCTTTTTTAAACATTCAATGATCTCCTCGAGGTGGTTTCATTCATCACAAAGCAGCGGCTCTTTTGAATTTTTTTTTTCCTAGTGAGGAAAGTGTGAACAACAGCATAAGACTAAGGAAGGGGGCTATTTCAGCTTTATTGTCCCACTCTTCGGCGCTCAAGTCCGATTTTGTTCGAGACTTTTCCCAAAACTGGCTACTATATTGTTTCCATGATGGTCTTGTCCGAGGCACCAGCGCCCAAGGCACGGATGTCGCGCGATTTCGCTCGCTGTTAGCGTTCATAGGGGTAGTCCGCTGCAAGTTCGATGTTTTGAGCAAATCTGCTCCACCCCCTCCCGGGAAAGATTTTGTTCAAAATGCGAGCATGCTTTCAGAAATTGGGATTCTAAGAAGTAATGCTAAAATAGAACCTGGAAATATAGTGTGATTTTCACCTGAGGATTTATTGCATATTTATCAAGCAAAGCTGTAATGCGCTGCCAAAACACATAATGAGCAGCTGCTTGGTCGTGACAAGGAAATTCGTTTTTTAGAACAAGCAAAAATTGCTAGATGATTCTAATAAAACATCTGGAACACTGCCCACGTGCAAAAGGATAAAGTGCAAAAAAAATTTCGTATTTCACAGTTCCAATACAAGTAAGAAAAAGGGAAATACTGATGTATAGGGAAGCAAGGAAGAATGGTTGGAAAGCACCGGCACTATATTACAACTACACATACTCGGCAAAAATCACATCGAGGCAGTAGCAACATCATTGATAAATATCATACAAAACATAAATTTGTATGTTAACAAGACCTCGTAGAAACGAGCGGATTGCATAGCTACATCCTGTAAAAACAACTAATCCAATACAAATGGATAGCTATCGGCGTCATATTATCAATTAAAAATATATCAAAATAATACATTCTGGCACAAATATCTGAGAGATTGTCCGTTATGGAAACTCAATAAACAACTTGAGAGACATCAGAAGAAAAAAAGAGAGGGCTGAACAGCGTTTCGACTAGTACAGCGTTGCACATGGTTTAAGACAAGTCTTAGTCGGCGATAATTAAATCAAAGAGAAAAAAAATCGAATGGAGAAACAAATTGTACACAGATAAAAAGAGGTACCACTGTTCTGACAGCTGTCAATAGAAAGCGTCACGTGAATACAGCACTTGGAACAAGGCCTTCCTTTGTCGTTACTCCCGGCGTCAAATTTGCTTTGCATAAGAAATTCAAAGGGAATTCCACCAAGACACCTGAATGAAGTAAATGTAGTACATTAAATGTAAGTGTAGTTCTCAACTTGTTTTTCGCCTTACGAGGTTGATAGGTGGAACTATTTATTCAATGGCCTAACGTTTCGACTGAATCGTCGTCATCAGAGGCCTGAATGTGTTTCAAGGATTAGATTGCGCTCTACCCACCAAGCGCCTCGTCAACTCTAGCGGTTCCGACATCGTGTCAGGAACCCCTCGAGAAGACCCCAATAATGACCAACCCACCGACGGTTCCACCTTATTAGGGACAGTGTCCGCTGCCACACAAGAGCGACAGTTAGTTGTAAATGAAGAATACTGCGCTGTCTCCGTATAATAGAATATTGCGGAGACGCACGTAGCGCTCTGTCATTCTACAGCTCGCAGTGTGGTATAAACGGCAGAAGGTCATTTGTTATTGCAGGACACTCATCTCGGCTGTTCATTCTGGGTTTTCTGGTGAAAATCCAGAACGCTTCTAATGCTTTTCTTGCGGAAATTTCCGTCTCATGTGCCAGCAATACGCACTTTATTTCGAACTCTACACCATTATGCTGCTCAACTTTATGCCTTCCGAGGGCTGTTGTGAGGGTACCGCGTCTCATACCTGCAAGATGTTCCTTGATGCAAATTGCTGTAAGTGTAGTTTTTTATTGGTAAACATAAAATGGAGTCAGGCACAATTTCCTCTTGCAGAGGGGGGGGGAGGCTGTCGTAAATTCCTGTCAATGGACCAGGCAATGGTATGAACGATAACGTAGCATAGGCTGACAGGGCAACAAGCGGTTCTGTTTTCACGCTGACCTGAATCCAGGTCTAAATCGGGATCTATCATGCATTGAGCTTCTATTACTAAGGTCTCTGCAACCTGGGTGCGGACTGAAGCTTCAAGAGACTACTTGGACTGCCAACCGCTTCATTTATGAAAGAGGCGAGTTAGGAAGGGAAAAAGTTCCCTAGGGTAAAAAGTTATTTAATTAGTTACAAGGCTCCAAGTTATCCAGTTAGGATACGACCCACCAAATCAGTGGTTGCACCCAACATAAAAGGGATATGCGACAAGACGATTGTAGTTCGCCGCGTGGTAGCCGAAGCCGTCTGCCGTAGGTGGATATACTACTTTCTTCTGTCAACTCTTCCTTTCTAGAAGAAACTTGAGCAGGAGAGATAGCAAACAAAGGATGTTAGCTTTCCTTCCCTGTGGCTGTCGCTATGCGTGTCCAGGTGCAATTATATGGACTTTATCATAGGACGTGAAATTGTAATAGGGCGCGTAATACCATCGATGATCGGAAAAATAGTTTGTGCTCATCATGCCAACAGTGGGCTTTCTGTGTGATCAAGGATTAAAGAGGCTTAGCAGGAAAGGCTCTGGCTAAAGTTACCGCACCCTGATTGACCACTCAATCTGGAACTATCACTTCAGAATGAGTGGTCACGTAGCGTAGCGTATCATTTACCACTCAATCTGGAACTATCACTTCAGAATGAGTGGTCACGTAGCGTAGCGTATCATTTCGTCTCGTTGCCGATGAATTCAAATGTTCCCTCCCAAGTGGGAAAGCCCTGATATAACAAAAGCCCTGATATAACAAAAACATCCGAGTGCGACTTTCTATGGAGTTGACATGTTTCTGTTCCCTATAAAATTGAAAATTTACTCACTCAACTTGGAACCAAGATTGTTAAGGACTTCTACTTCAGCTAAAATTCACCTGTCGCCTTCTTCAGAGCCAGGGCAGACGGAATACATCTGGGAAATCCTTACTCAAACACTATTCCAACTTACAGGAAAAAGGCGGCGTAAGCTTGTAAGACGACGTCACCCGTCATCACAGAGTTTACGCAGTTTCGAATTTCGAATAACGTTGTCCAGTAGGACCACGCATCTTTCTCAATTTTCCTGTAACCTGAAACAGTGTTTGGACGGACGGTTTCCCGAATGTCTTTCGACTTCCTCGGCTCTGAAGAAGGTCACAATGCCGAAACTTCAGTCGAATAAGGGTCTTTGAAAATTTTTGTTCCAAGCTGAGTAACTTCACAAGGTTATGAATATTGCTCTTTGCACTGTGTGCTTAGCTCGTTCGGCCTTTTATTTACCCAGGAAAAAACAGAATTATGGGCAAAATAAGCGTACCATTTACATCCCTCAGCTTTTCCTGAGCTTGCTGAGGTGAATATTCGGCCAGAGGCATTTGTCCCGTCCATTTTACAAACTCCTCGAAGGTCTCCACATTATCCGTTGGATATGTGCGGAACACCTTGAAAATTACCATTCCAATATGGAAATCTTAATTCATCACACTTACACATACCTCTTCATAAATGAGCATATTGTTACGTGCGGTGTTTTGCCAAACGTCAACAAAGAACGACTCCGCTACAGGATCGTCCAACGAGACATCATATTTGAAATGTGCCGGACGTCTTGAGTCGGGAAGCAAACCCAAATGCCCTTAAAGACACATGGTACGCTCAAACACATTGAGGGTGTATGAGACTATCAGCCCCCAGCTGTCGATGTGTCGTGGTCCCCCCGCCCAAACATGCCCAGGAATGGAGATACAGGACCGTGAAACACGCTAATTCCTCCATGCTCCGCCTTACACCTTTTTGCGGCGCAGATTCCCGTCCTTCATAACATCCGTCGTAAGCGCGCGTGTCGCGTGCGGCTCCTTGGCACTTTGCCAAGTCCTTTAATTGCGCTCTCAAATACGAGTAAAACGCAATTTCCTGATGCGGATAACATTGGAGGTGCTACAAAATAAGAACAGAAGATGATGACGATGAT
>MU918143.1:0-10422 GCA_036418165.1 Cooperia oncophora | reverse complement strand
CCCCCTCCCCCGCCAGCTCGACGGAAAATTTTTGGAGGAAAGTAGCAAATTTTCGGGAAATTTGGAGAAGACTGGCTAGGAAGCTGGGAACATGTAGGAAAGTGGCACGTAGGTGTTGGGCAAGGGAAGGAGGGTCATACCGAGACCCTCTTTTGGGTAGAGTCGAACCGAGACCCTCTTTTAGAGAGGGGGGAGGTCGCACTGACCCCAGCATTTCACACATCACGATGCTGTACCCTGATCCTGGCTCCAAGGATGATGCGATAGCGTCAGGGGGCGTCACTGGGGTCGGGCATGGCGTCAAGGCAAATTTTCTCCTTCAGTATACCCCCTTCTTCCACAGAAGCTGGTCCCAATATTCTCCGAGCTGTGCTAAATATTGAGACTGCCGCGGCACAGACTAAGCGGGAATGTGTAACGGAAGAAGCGACATTTGAGAAGATTTCCAACCAGGCAAAACCACTCATTCCAACAGAGCACGTTCTGCCTAAGGAGGAGATTGTGGCAAAACACGACCACCTCCCTCAGATTTCCTAATCTGGTGCGGCCCCCTCCCTTAGAATTTTCCAATCTGATGGGGCCCTCTCCCT
Organism: Cooperia oncophora; assembly: GCA_036418165.1. Classification (NCBI taxonomy): domain Eukaryota; kingdom Metazoa; phylum Nematoda; class Chromadorea; order Rhabditida; family Trichostrongylidae; genus Cooperia; species Cooperia oncophora. The sequence goes on along the minus strand of MU918143.1, from coordinate 9,832 downwards.
CACTCCCCATTCTACCTACCATCTCGCTGAACTTTATCAGTTTCCCACCATGTTCCGAGAGATTTTCCCAAGAATTCTTCCTCTTTACACCACAAACTGCCGTCGAGCGGGGCGAAGGCGAAGATCGTATAGCGGATATGAAACAGCAGAAACCGGTAGCGAAACATCTTTTCTCAAAAGCAAATTCGCCCTCTTCTCTTGCTGCAGCCCCAATAAACTACTCCTCGTGGAGATGTTAACGTTACGACGGACAATTCATTAATCGGATGCTGACCAACTTCAAGAGAACCCTCCATCCCTCGTTGACTGCCTGAGTAGCTTAAGGTTTGGATGAGGGATGAGCGGCATTCGGGCCCCAAGAGCCATTATGAATACAGCACCGTCTCTCACGAATGATCCCAACCCCGATACAGTTTGGTGAAGAACGGAAAAGCGGTGGCACTCCTTGCTGGTGACCTAGTACCCAAGCTAAAGGGCTATAAAAAAGGCTGAGTGATCTCATCCCTCCCTCTCTAACGATTAGAACTCATCCCTTATTCTAGTTCGTCGTCGGTAAGCTTTTTGCAACGTTTGTGCAGTCCTAATGGGGCAATTACTTTAATTGTACCAATTAGAGCGCTAGATAGCAAGGACTGAAGCTCAGTTTACCTACCCTACTGCTCTCGAGTACATCATCGGTGTTTCGGATAAATGCCCTTTCGGATGACTGTCCTTTGGAAATTACCCACCTTTTGACTTAGGTCAAAGGTGCGATCCTAATCAGAAGGGATGCTTAGGGAGGGGGAGAACACTGGGAATTTTTGCCTCCGCATAAAATGCCCAAAAACCGAAAAGCCGAATTCAAGTCAGTCGTGATCCTTGTTTCGTTCTTAGCCAGGAAATGTCTGGGAACAAGTCATGTGGAAAGCCTGACATTTGCCCCTTTCCGGACGATAGTCCATTTCCAGGTACAAGCAGTCTTTGAGTAAAAGTCGCCCTTCCGCTTCGAGCACAGCCAATCTCTCGCAGAATAGTACTGTAAAATACTAACCATAAGCCAACACCATATATACCACTACCTACGCTTCTGATAAGGCCCTCAGCTACTCAAAAAAAGTCCGAAAAGGGTGGGTTGAAAAAGGTGCAGTTGTTATCACAGAAATTAGTCTAGGCATGTCAAAGGACATAGGATTTGACGCAGCGCAAACCCTCTTTTCCGTCGATCAGGGCACATCATTAGGTGGAGATTTTGGTCGAGTCCGTGCGACGATCCTCCTGGTTCCCTCCTCATCGAGCTGTCGAGCGGAGGGGAGGGGCAGGGGAAAATAGCACATGTGAAACGGGGAGAACCGCGAGGAAAATACAACTCCTCTCTACAATTTTCTAGATTTTTCCAACTTCCTACCACTTTTCCAGGAGTTTTACGAAATTTTTCCTAGCCTCTCCGGAAATTTGGTTGTCAAGCGGGGTCTCTCCGGAAATTTGGTTGTCAAGCGGGGGTGGGGGTAGGGGACATAGTACACATGAAACAGGAAAAACCACGAAAAGTCAGCAACCTTTTCAGAAGATCAGGAAGGGAATACCACTCCCCTCTTTACAACAACCCTGTAACAAGAAAAATCAACTATCGAAAAAATTTTTTCATCTCAATTACCCCCTGCAGCGACTAAATATGACCTCTCCCCTGTTGGGAAATCCCCAACAATGATGTGTTCTTCCATCGACCCTTGTGGCTTCGGCCGTTCACTGGGTGGTGAAGGGGGGCTAGCGCCGCACTAACCCCACGCCCCGACTAATTTTTGTGGTAATGACTCTTATGCCTGACACGCTTCTGCGATACAGTTCAAAATAGATATCCACAGATATAGCACATATTTTCGCACCTTCATTCAAGTGTACTTGTAGTATCAGCAGCACTGTCAGATAGCTGATAACGATGATAATGCACGGTATCCAGAAGACGAACAGCAGATGGTTGATATTGTACATCTTTTCTAGTCGCTGCATGTCGATCAGCTCTCGCTCGATCTGAAATGTCAACTTTCGTGTTGGTCCAGATGCTATTTGATTTTTATCTATATCAGTAAACTTCCTGAAAGAACCCATAGATGTCAAAGGATAATAGCAACTTGTGCTAGCTATGAGGTCAGCGTTTATCACTCAGCGATTGTAGACTATTCAAGGTCGCAATTGGTTTTTGAATTCGGCGAATGACTCGAATGCGCACTCGGGTTTGAAATTGCGCGAATGCGATCGAGGGAGCTCCATAGCCAATCACTGGACTACTGGCCGCTTGGCAACTGCTTATCCAGCCACTAGCGGTGGAGTGCGGTCGGTCGTAGTCGAGCAATTTATGAACGTCGCAACTTAGGGACTCGCGTCGTAAAATATGAATGTGACCTGACCGTTCACCACACTTTTATTCTTACTTCAATATCGTGAAAGGCGTTTGGGATGGTGATTGGCCCATGCAACTACTAACGTGGGAATAGTCGGCTCGTGATGAGAGTGCTTGAAAACACCCTTATTTCAAGGGACGTCATGGCACTAGAGAGTTTTTGCGAAACAGTGAACCTCCCGCCTCAGGACATATGAGTTTCCCGGACCGGACCAAATACGGTCTCCTCCCCTCCAGCGAACGATGCGGCACCTTTCGCGGAATACCTTAGTAATGGTGCAAATACCCTGCGCTTTTGTCTTCATCAATACCGTGTTCCAGAGGGCAGAGCGGGACAGTTGCATACAGATGGCCTGTGTACCGATCCACAGCGCGTTCACCGCGCCTTCTGGCTACACCTTCATTGATTCCCATCACATACAAGGCTTGTTCGCGTGGCGGAAGCCAAGTTTTGTGTCACCGGTAGACATGGTTTGTGCAGTCGTCAGCCACCAATTTTCAACTGTGGGCCCAGATTACAAAGAACTGGTATCAGATTGGGCACGGCAGCTAAACCCAGCTCCTCTGAACAGGCTCGGACGTCCAGCAGCCGAACCAGTACTGCACTATTGGAGGGACAAAATGTTATCCTGTGGACCGGCTGGTCCCGTAAATCAGTGCCTGAGCCGGCTAGGCATTGCGATGCCACTATAGGACTGAATAGAAGTTTAGCGCATGAACACTTTCGAGAGAGATATGACGTAATACCCAAAGTTTTCTACCATTTAAGTGTCACTCACAAACGATGGGAGCTTACCTTTGCTTTATCTATGCTTGACAAATTCGCCGAGTTCATCTCTTTGAACTTTTCGTAAACAAACGTCGTCCAAAGCGGAGTACATTGTCTGAACAATTTCGCAAATTCTATAGTTTGTGTCTGTACAAAACAAAAAAAAATCCGAAAAAAAAGGAAGAATTTAGTTGAAAGCCCGCAGTCAAAAACCATAGAGAATTTAAGCGCTCTATGGTGGTGGTAGGTAAGGGTTGGCGGGAACGGAGGGGGAAGGAGAACATATACATACTGTTGGCACCCTGTCATATTGAAGAAGAAAAGTAAATTGACGTCATAGCCCCGATTTTGCCCCACGTTTGTTACGGGGGTAAACTGTTGCCTGGCTACCTGTTTCTAGTCTCCCTACGCGATAATCCAGTCATCAAGGGAATATTTTGCGCTGAAAAGCCTGTCCGTCCTTTAATTGTAGAGATTCAAGAAAGGTGTTTTCAGAATGAGCGCAGTGTAGGCTACACTAGAATTGCAATTTATGAGCGTTCGCAGTTCTGTAAGCAGGTCTGTTGACGACTTGAACGACTTGCTAACTGAGCTGCGAACTGTCTTTAACGGGCGGGTCACGCATCATAGCGTCATACAGGACCGGGGTAAATCATTTGCACTAAAAAGATCACCTAATGGCGGCTACAAAAAGCTACCCTTGATAAGTCTCGCCGCGTCCCCCCGCAATAGGGATTTCTATTGTATCATTGCGCGTTCAACTATTACGCTGACCGCGCTTGCCCTTCAATGCGCGGGAGCATTCGATGAGAGCCGTAGTAAGATTTTCTCCTGAGATTACACCCCCTGACTAATTCATAGAGCAGCGCAGAATGAATTATCCCCCTCCCGTTTTTTTTCTCGAGGATCTTTGATTAGCATGAGAAAGGCTGCGTTGCTCCCTCATTTACCAAGTAATTGAGTTGGGCTCTCAGTGGGCGCTCAGCACAGGATTCATTGAAATCCTTTCGTTGTAGGCTTTCCCCACAAAGCCGATGCTAGCAGAATCCCACAGATTGCAGCCAGTCAGTTCAGATCACAGATTACTTCCACATTTGGGACGCCCGATGGCAGCTAAGGTGACCTTTTGAAAATCCCACGGGCTCAGAAAAAAAATTGCAGCTGGAGGATGGTGCTAAGCGTTCCAAGTAGTGTAGAGTTGGCGGCTGAGCTCTGGTTTCGACTTTTTCTCGGACCGAAGGATTTAAGCCGCGCCTCATAAGCTCCGAAATTTTGAGAACACTCATGGAAGTTTTCGGGAATCGGCATACATTATAATTTTTTATCACTTTTTTGTTTGCACTGAATATATACAAAGCATACCGTAAAGAGCTAGGCACCTCTCCTCTCCCGCCATCCAGATAGCCTCCGTCCTCAACGCACGTAGAAGTCCCGCAACATACACGTGAAATTTCAGGAGGGCAATGATTCCAACTTGCCGAACTAATGGCGCAATCTGGCTTTGGGGGGGGGGGGCGGACGGCTAAACTTGTACAGGCCATCTGTTGAGGCCTGTAAGGTACTGCGATCGAATGGCTCACTCGGTACATTCTGCTGCTCCACAGGAGTTCACAGATTCCCCAAAAGGGATTCCGCAATTCCCAACCTGCCATTTGACATAAATCAATAAAAGATGCTTGTGGTGGTGCGGAATGCCTTCCCTTAAGCCGATCAGCACCACTTTTTTTACTAGAAAATCACTTAGTTGCCTTGGAAATCGCAAGAAGTTCTCATGCCCGTCCAAGACCACAGTAACTCACTTGAAATCTGTGGGTAGCGGGCTCGACACGCCTGAATAATGACAGCTTGTGGTCCGACTCAAAGAGCGAACGCGGCCAACCATCCAATGAACAGAAGGCGCCTACAGCGAAGGTAAGCACGCCGGTGAGCGTTGAATGAGCTGAAATGCGATTCTGTAGTTATGTGGTGGTTGGTGGCGTCCGAAGTGTTGCCATCTTAAACTTCAGTTTAAACGAACGAGTTTCATGGGCCAGTACATCGCTTCTCAGGGTTCTCAAGGTCACACGTCGAAATCTAACAGTCATAGAGGGGCAGCGAGATGTTCAGTCAAAGTCCAGCTAGGGCACGCTCCAGCTAAGGAAAGCTATTCTCCAGCGACGCTCTATCTCCTGCACCGCCTTTAGTACTACTCCCGCTTCGCCTAGAAGTCCATCTCCCCAACACATCCCTCCCGCGTTGTTACTTCTCCTTGCCTCAAAACCATCAGACAAACCCGTCCACCGAGAGAGGGTGAAAACGTCAAAGGATAAATCTACAGACGGCTCTCTGAAACCCCGCTCGGACTATGCGCGTGCTATTTATCGTCATCTGTACTTACCACTGCACCTCCGCCCCCGGGAGCTAGAGGCATCTCCTACGCGGGAGGTGAAAAATCTTCACTATTCTCTTACAGAATTCCCAATGTGCGCCATACACATGAATAAGTTTCTCTTGGTCTGAATACAAAGACCTTTTGATAAAACGGGAACCTGGCTAAGAGCGGGCCATCTAGTGACTTGAAGACGGCTCCTAATGAAAAAACTGGAGACCCCCTCCTCAACCGATTCACAGTTTCCAGCGCTGGGGAACATCGCCTTTGGACGGTCGAACTTTAAACAGGGTACAGCATCGTTAAGTGAAACACGTGGGATGGGGTTTGTCCGCTGGGGAGGGGGTCGTATTTGGTCGTGTTGGAAGAGGGGGAATCGCATGTGCCTCTGGGAGAAGTTTGTCGTGGAAGAGGGGATCGCATGTGCCTCTGGGAGAAATTTGTCGAAGCTCTGGGAGAAATTCGCCGAATTGGGGAAAAAATTTTCCCGGTTGTTGGACTTTTCGCGGTTTTTCCCGTTTCGCATTGGCTATGTATGTCCCATTACGCAACGGAGAACTTTGGGAGAAAACTGCTAGGAAGCTGGGAACTTGTAGGAAAGTAGGTAGATGTTAGAGAAGGGGGAGGTTGTACTGAAGTCACCATCTCACACATTACGATGCCGTACCCTCGCTCCAAATCAACCCTCTCCAGCCCGTGCTTTCTTAGTACCCCTCAGCTGTGGCGGAAATGCGGCCAATTTAGTTCTATGTGTACGTCGTAGATCCCCATGGGCTTCCCCTTCACCCCCCCCCCCCCTCTCACTGCTCATCCACATCCCTTTTCAGAACAACAAAGCACGACAACGAAGTTAATTGCAATGATTCGACTCTTTTTTTGCTCTTTGCTCCCACCGCCGTAGAAGCGTCACGGCATCTTACGCTTCAACTCACAGCATACAATTAGGCTTAAGTAATTAGGTCGGTAGTAAATTATGGTAAACTGCAGCCGTCTGAGCTCACAAAATGTCGTTTCGTTTCGGCTCTCGGACTCACCTCATGTTGTATGCTCCAAACAGTCGATCGATAGCTATACAGGCGATTACAAATGAATTCGCATAAAAGGAGAATGTGGAGAAGAATGAGCACACTTGGCACAACAGCTCACCTCCATACCACTGAAACATGATGTTGACTTTGGGGGAAAATCGCTGAAAACTATGAAAACGGATACTGTAAGTAAGCAAATTTGCGGCTATTCGGCATAGAGGGGCCATGGTTTAATGCTTCTGTTTCTTTTACTGATTTGTGATAGCTTACACATCCATCTTAGTCAGAGCAGTTGACTCGAGGGTACATCGTTAGCTTGGTCGAATCCGTGCGATACCCCTGCCTTTTTCAGGGAGTTGGTACCACCCTTCCCCATGGTTCCCTCCTCATGCTGTCGAGCAGAGGGGGAGGGGGAGGGTAAATAGGTAAATAATAACACATATGAAATGGGAAAATCGCGGAGAAAATGCGAGCCCTCTACATTCCTTAGTTTCGCCCCAACTTCCTAACTGCCTACCACTTTTTCCGGAACTTCCCGAAACTTTTCCTACTTTTATCCAGAAAATTTTGCTGCCGAGCGGAGGGGGCAGGAGAACCCACGAGAAATGCAAAAGTTTAGGAACCTCTCTCAAAAGGTCATACAAGATTTGCGACCCTCCCCCTCCCAACAACGAGCAAATAGGACCAGGACCCCCTTTACAACGCTTCGAAACAAGAAAAATCAACTATCAAAGAATTTTTTCAGCTCAAATACCCCCCCCTGCGGCCATACACGAACCCTTAGCGTTGGAGAATGCCAAACAGATGTGCCCTAGTCAAGACTTGTCAAGTGCAATCGAAGCTCAGCTAATGCAAGACTACACAAGAGCTTGCAGGCTTTCTTCAGAGAACGTCCGCCGTGATGATGGAAACAGGAAAATGCCCCCATCAAGCCGAACTGCGCTAATACATATCACTTATTTTTTTGCCATTTCCGGAGATTTTGAAGATTCCGGCCAGTTCGCCATCGAACTTGCACGTGCTCAGACGATGGGCCAGGCTTATGTCCCCTGAAGTAGTCTTACACACTGAGCATTAATATCGCATTCGTTTGCAGGCGCTGGGCTTAGATGCAAAGGGGTAAACAGCGCCAAAAGTTTTAATTACGAGCCTTTTTGCTCACATATGCAAGCTTGCAATAAGTAAAATTTTTCACGGGTCTTTGAGCTACACTCGCCCCCTCCCTTCGCCCCCCTCCTTAGGATTTTGTCCTTCTGGTGAAATGTCTAGTCTCATCGCTCGAAAATGATTGTTAAACAATGTTTTGTGAGGTTTTTCTGGCGCCTTTTACGCTGAGGGTGTCAGGGGATCAGCTTTGTAATCCCTAAAAGAACAATGTTGCCATCGACAAACACTTACTACATAATCCCTCCTTTGAAGGGTTCCGTATGTACATGCGCTTTGGTTTGAGAGGGCCCTTTACTTAGCTCCACGATCCCCGTTTAAGAGCTTGTATTTTGAACGTATATCGTCGTCCATCTACCCTCTGTTGCCAACCTTCCTTTCAAGCTTTTCCCCACACCTGGCGGTTACTGTAAACGTCCCTGAATGGCTTGTGGAAAATTCTTTTGCTGATTTGCTCAGCCGTTGAGAGAACGCCGTTCCAATATAGAGAGACTCCCATCGATCTTTTTCTGTGCAGGATCCTGTGGGCAATAAAAACCTAATTTGAGTAGATTTTATCAAGTGCGACTCATTTCCCAGGAAGCGCACACAGTCTCCCGAGCCCCCTAACGAGTTCAACGGATAGGTCAGTGCGCGCTAATTAGGAGACTTTTCTTTCCCAAGATATTCAGAAATTTCGAAGAGGACGCAGTGCGGTTTAATATGGGCCATTCCGTCAATCATTATCGATGCCATCGGTGGAAACGTATAAGCTTGCAAAAAAGTTCTGCAAAGCTCGAGCTTGGCTTACAGTCGTTTTCGCTGAGGTCAGTTGGCTTCAGCGAAAAGGCTGTGCTTCAGCGTGGTTTCGGGTGCTCCATGAATGTTGGAAAAGAGACGAGTGCCGCGCCAGAGCCCACGCGCCGCTGCCACGCCCCGAATTCTTCGGTGATAACGACTGTACACTCGAAATGAGTCTAAAGTTTTCAACCAGGTGAGACTTTTGAACTCTTTTCATGTTAACGGGCAATTATAAAAGAGAGTGGCGACGTTGAAAATGCCCCACGCCCCCCTAAGCTGTACACCGCCCAGAAACACTTCTCCTTCTAGCGGTACTGCCCTCTGTGTCAGGCACAGCATCTTGAAAGAATATCTGCAAGGCGGGGGTTCACCCGCGGCCTTCAGAAGGGGCTCGTATCTGTCTTCCTCATTTGCTGAGAGCAGTGTGTATCAAGCGAAAGGGGATTTTGTGTAAAATTGAGATTTTCCCCCCCCCCCCCCGCTCGGTAGACGAGCTTTCAGGAGGAATTGCAAGGAATAGGTGGTAACGCAGGAAAGGAGGTGAGCCAAATTGAACGTTCCGGTTCATAGGGTTGCACTTGAAACGTCACAGATAGGGAACGAAATGAGGGAATACTGGATGATATGCCCTTCCCAGGGGTCTTGAACAGGCGTCATTTTTGAGAGCTTTTCAGATTTGAGGAGATTTGGCTTGTTACTATAAATAGGTTGAAATTGCCTCATAAGAGTAAAAGGCTCTTGCCGATATTTTCCCCACCAGGAACCTCTAAAAGGTCCTGGATAGCTTTGACTGCATTTTGCACATTAGGCGCTCAGTTACCTAAGTGGATGGTGCTTATCCCTTCACATTTCGAGAATTTATTGTTCCGCAACCCCTTGTACTAAAAGCTTTGGGCACTTTATCTTTCTCCCAGCCTAAGTTATATACCATTGCTTTTCTATGACGCTCTCATGAATAATCCCCCCCCACATCATTAGCATACAACGACGATTCTTCCTGTTTATACGGTGACTACGTCTGAAGACGTCACCTACCCACCCAACTCAACTTATAGTGCACAGAACAAGTCCACAGCCAGGTTTTAGAAGCGCTGTGAAATATATCTGGGCCAAATCTTCACTGCAGAAGCACAAGTGAAGAGTGAACGGGCATGGTAACAAAGGCAGCTTTTCCATATCGTACAGCAAACTTATGGAATCGAGAATTAGCACAATTTGACGCTACCTGGCTCGGGAGGGATATTGTGAAGCTCTCGAGCAAGCTTCTTTTGCTAGTTCTTAGTAAGTTACAGGCTTTACCCCGGTGAGACCTGTGAATTTCGTTAATTGTAAAGGAAGCGCTTGCT
>MU918142.1:0-13853 GCA_036418165.1 Cooperia oncophora | reverse complement strand
CTTGGCGTACGAGCGCACGGAGCCATGATATACCCATTTTCAGAAACCCCAGGAGACAGTCTCCACTAATCAGGGATAAAAACATCCAAAATGATTTTTGGTCTTTCTAGAACAATTCAATCAAAGTGTCGCAGGACTTTTCGAACAACCTATTTAACACATTGAACGCCGCGGCGTTTTTGCGGCGACTCCCGTTTTTACTTCCTGCGTCTCCGCGCGCGTGAATTGCGTGCAATACACAAACGCGCGAAACGGGAGTCTTTGTGCCGCATGCCCCTTTACACGTTCATTCTGGTTACTTTTGCGCTCATTTCTACATTGTTCAATATGAATGATGACTTCTTTTAGCTGCATAGATGGATCTGGACAACGTAGAAGATCTAAACGTCAGTTTTGACGACATAAGTATTGTTATCATAATGAATTAAACACTATCAAATGTATTGTAAATTAACACTAATTATCACTAGAAGTCTTACACCCATTGTAGTGATGCGGAGCTATCATAAGAAGTGCAATTACCGACCGCGCCACTGACTGTTATTTTGTAATATTAATGAATTACTTCAATGAGCAGCTTATTTCGCGCCATCAAGAACAAGCATAAGCAAAGCTCACTGAAACATATACGGAGAATAGATTTCAAGTCGCGCACTTATTATCCACGAAAATACCGACCCACAAAATTGAATTGTGGGCAAGTCATAAACGCGAGAAACGGTAGTATACGCGTGTATTGCCTACAATTCACGCGGCGTTCAATGTGTTAAATACAAACTCCAGTAAAAAAGGAGAAGACTCATAAGAAACAGGCAACGAGGCCATGTACTCCTGGGTACATAAATGGCAGAAAAAGGAGTTTTCACGTGGCTAAAAAAGAGCTTTTACGTGTATTTCCGGGAGTTCAGTCCTTCCAGAATGTGTTAATATTACTTCTATTGTTTGCGTTATTATTTGTTTCTGATTATGAATGAAAAAGGAAAAAAAACTCGCAAAAGAACAAAAAAACAAGCGAAGAGGCGCATGTACTCCCGAGAGTACACGCCTCCTCGAATGTGTTAAATAGAGAAAGTTTCTAGTTAGTAGCCATTATTAAGAGAAAAAAGGTCTCACAAGTTGGATTTCCTTATTTATCAGAGAGCGGTCCAAGTAATAGCATGGGGCGCGCTCTATTGGGTACCGACGATTGCCGCTGTTGTCGCGAAGTATGAGCGTCCTAATGGGCGGACCGCTCGTGCACTCCTATTGATCCACTAGAACGGTGATACTGCTTACGCGGTGGATTTTACCGCAGGGAACTCCTTCCTTTCAGAATTGTGGTAAGCAGCAAGTCGCATTGTAATCCACTGCAATGGGAGGGGAAGCCTCACCATCTTTTGACAAAACCCAGCAATGTTTGCCTTCTAAACCACAGGTCAGGGTAACACATATCAAAAATGACGCTGCTCAAGATCCTACAACTTAGCTCGGAAATTCCACTGCAGTCTGAGCTAGCTCTTCCTGACTGCCATCTAGGCTTAGCCCTCAGCGGCCATCTTCTGGGTAAAAATACGATTTTTAATAGTACCTCAAAAATGACCCAGCTGCCTTTCTGGGCACAGAACTAGAGGCTTCTGGAAGCAAAGCAACCACACTTTGTTTGCTGACTGGAAACAAGTTGTCAATGAAGGCAATATATTTTTTTGGTCAAAATTGCTTCTCTCTGAATAAATTTACTCGAAAAAAAGCCCGAAGATGTCACAACCTTTTGGGACATCCTAAGAATACCATGAGCTACCAACAGGCATAACTTGGTCGACGTGGCCACATTAAAAAAACTCGAGAAACTGAAAAGAGCGTACGAAAAAAAGCCTCAAAACCAACGCTGAGTTCTTGAATCGAGCGTCAGGGAAAGTGCGCAGCTCACGTTGATCCTCAGTTGGATCTGCAGTCATAGAATGCTGCTCTTGAAATATAACGTGGAAGGTTGGTGCAGAAGTGTAAAGAAGGAAGAGCAGAATGGTTCCAGCCCCATAATGTTCATCATGCACGTGAAAAGAGTGTGGATGAGGTCGTGCGTTGAATTTCTGATAACAGGCACTGGACCATTGTTGAGCACCCCCCCCCCCGAGTTACGCTCGAGAACCGGGGGTGTCAAGAAGGTGTTGTTGGGTGCCTTTTTCTTGTAGAAGCATCGAATCGAATTCGACTCTATGCCTGTAGCGGCGAATATCTCCGCTTGAAACGTCATTCAAGGCTATGGAAAGCTCCGCGATCATGATAAAATAAGGGTAGGCTTGAATTTCGAGCTAGAACCGAAACGTCAGCTTCGAATAAATGAGAGGGGCAGCCGCTCGAATTCTGCTGCGAGGGATTGTGTGCCAAGCTTATTGTCACTATGGCAATGGATTTCTGCATTGTAGCTTATGAACTGCACTATTCAGAGAACAAAACTGTTCCTGTCGGTGTCTATTGCCTGTCACTGGATGTCCAGATCGATGAATGGATGGTACAACACGGATAGAGGAAGGGCATAACTGCTCATCACAATGCCAGGCAGCAATTTGCCATATTATTGGGCAGTGTTCCAATCCCACTATATATAATCCGCTATGTCTGTAAGTGTGTGTGTGTGTGTGTGTGTTTGTGTGTGCGTCTGTCTGTCTGTCACGAAATTCATAGCGAGCGTCGCAGAAAAGATAGGACGACAGTTCCAAGAAGTGATATACATGGCAGGACGGGAACACTTTTGGTGGGTGATAGAATGTGATAGCACCTGATAAGATTCGATAAGGGGCCTTAGAAGGGGAGGGTGACCGAGCCCATAGTGCGGGACACAGTAACAGTGGGACATTGGTTCCAAGGTATGATATAGGACGTGGGACAGGAACATTATTGATGGGTGACAGGGAATGATAGCACCTGATAAGATTCGATAAGGGGCGTCAGAAGGGGAGGGTGACCGAGTCCATAGTGCGGGACACAGTAACAGTGGGACATTGGTTCCAAGGTATGATATAGGACGTGGGACAGGAACATTATTGATGGGTGACAGGGAATGATAGCAGCTGATAGGATTTGATAAGGGGAGTTAGAATGGTAAGGTCACCATACATAACGCGGAACACAGCATCAGCTAGGCATTAATTTCAGAAAATGATATAGAGTTGGAGATGGGGACACGGCACGTGAGGTGATAACAGCTGATAGGGGCTGATAAGGAACGTTGCCAATGTTCAGTCAAATTGCTGGAGCCTTTACACTACCAAATTATAGAGTTTCAGTGATAGGGACATTGATGACGGGTGACAGGATCTTATCAATCGATAAGAAACGATAAGGGGTCATTATCATTACCTCTCTTATCATATCAAAGGCTCAGTGTGCATACTTTTCCTTCAGCCATCACTTCCCTGATAGCCTTAGAAAATGAACTCATCCTACTATATAATGTCGATGTCGACGAGCGGGGGGGGGGGGGGGGTATGTAGTTCGCCTGAAACAGGAATCTCAGGGAAATTCGAGGAGAACCGAAAAACACTTCAACGAGCGGATCGCATGCTAATTGAAAGGAAAGCGTTCGTCGGTAGGCATTCCGGTGCAGGTAATGGAAACGAAATCTGCTATTTCACTGAGCGATTCATATTGCGCTGTATTGGCCGACTGCATATTGTATCTATCTACAGATTTTATTCTACGGGCGAGAAGCTTCTAGAAGCGCGTGCTGAGTTGTTCGGGATCTTAAGCCTTGCTCTGTCTGTTACGATTCGATCACTACAGCGCCTTATGAGCAGCCCACTACCGAAAAAGTTCCGTTAAAATTATGGAGCCGCCTGGCGAAGCCGAGCTCAAGAGAAGGAGGAGAGCACGGCGTGAGCCGTGCGATCCGACTGGTAATACAATAGCAGAATTTGAGTTCGACTGCTTTATTCGTTGGACGTACAGCCGTGCGATTTTGCTCAGGGCACTGGGTGCGGGTCATTCGTGAATGCGAGATCTAACCAAAATAAAGTCAAAACATTACTTCTTATCTTTTTTTCTCCGTTTTGTTTGAACGAAACCTTCCACGTTTTCCATGAAAGGTTTCGGTTTCAGGGCAGAAATGCCACCTAATCTGGTATGCCGTCGAATACTTGATCTCCATCTAATGGTAAGTAGTGATAGACCAAACGTTTTAGTGCGAGCAGCCTCAGAAGCTCCTTTCACAAGCTCTGACCCCATCGGCACGACGAAAGTATCAAATTGGAAGTCCGATCGCTTTGATGGTAAAGAAATTATGCAGGTTTCTCTGAGCGCACCCTCAACCAAAATGCGAATTCATTTTGCAGCATGATATTTTGCAACAATGTTGATAGAAGATGCTACTCAAACTACTACGCTTCCCCCCTTCCAAGAGAATTCCCATGAATGGGAAGCATTTATGGAACCGTACTTTTTTGCTCCCTCTAATGCACGAGCGAACGTTCGGACAGTAGGTACCACGCCGAGCTTGAATGTAAGTCTAGCAATGGATGAGAGCGAAGATCTTGGTTAGTGCAGCCGTTACATCGCAATGGGGACATTTTTTAAATGATGTTGAGCTCCCGGTGCACAAGAGCGCCTTGAAAGAGTGCCTAGGCAGCGCTGTTCCGAAACTCTCCATGTGGACCAGAATATATTAAGTTGTGTCAAATTGTGATCGAACGAGGATCGAGGAGAGCGCGAGAAGGGCGCCAAAACAGTCACCGTCGATATGGGCGCGAAAGCACCCTATATAAGGGACCGTCGGATTTCGAAACTCTTAGTCTTCGTCTCGAGTCTGCTGAGTCAACAAGCCGCCGTTCACCCCATCGTCTGCTGCTGCAACTCCCGAGCTGCCGTCGCCACGTGTTTGTCTACCTGCCACTGATACACCTTCTGAAGTTCGCTGTACATTGCTTCCATTCACTTACTCTGTTATTTCTACTTGTTTACTTTCTACTTGTTGGTAAAGAAAATAATAAATCTTGTTTTGCCTCGTGACTGTCATTAGAAACAAGGGTCATTAACCCAATGAATACATTCTTTTTTTAACTTGGGGGCCAAGCCGGTGACGATAATGAGGCATGGATCCTTGTCGCGAGGATGGCCAGAGCTACCGAAAGGTTTTTCGAGATGGGCTGGTTGACTGCTCGTAATGTGGATCCGAAGGAGCTCGACTTGAATTCAATGATGGCTAGAGTTCACGTCGGTATCCTCTTGTCTACCCGTACGCGTGGTTCTCCGGCGAATGGCGTGGATGAAGGGTGGTTCCCGCACGCGTGTATTCTACTACCTGGATTTCTCGTCTATCAAGACGAAGTTCGATCACCTCTTCACCGATGATTTGGGATCGGTTGTGCTGGTTATGCCGCCTGAGGAGCCTCGAAAGATCACCGCGTGGCTTGCTGTCATCTCAGCCATAGATTTGTGGGCGACCTGTGGCACACGTGTATATATCGTGAACGGACCACGAACGACGAACACTGTCAGTTGGGAGCACGTCACGCTAAAGATGAGAAGCCACCTGCTCAGCTACATCTCGGGTCGGCCAGAGCACGCGCCACTCATATCGGACGTTTTGCAGCAGACTGTGGGGGTAGTTGATACCCACGCGGCTTGGGCCGCGGTGGGAGTGCTGAAAAACGCAGAGGAATGGATGAGTGAAGATGCTACTCGTACTTTCTATAAGTTCCTGCGGAGCCAACTGCAGCCTATGTTAGAGTTGGAGGATTTGAAGCTCACCCCGTTTAGAGCGCAGAGGAAGAAGGGGCCCGGAGAGCCGGCTCCTTCGAATGAGGTAGCCTCTGGTTCGGGGAACCGGAAACATAGGAAAAGGGCCGCTTGTCGTTTGTGAGATAAAGATGAGGGCAGCAGCCCAGAAGTTGCAGGAGCTTTGAGTAGTTTTTTTTGTGATTCCTCACCATAACATGGAGTGGAGCCATGTATTTTTGTTCCCCCCGGGCATGTCAAATTGTGATCGAACGAGGATCGAGGAGAGCGCGAGAAGGGCGCCAAAACAGTCACTCGTCGATATGGGCGCGAAAGCACCCTATATAAGGGACCGTCGGATTTCGAAAGTCTTAGTCTTCGTCTCGAGTCTGCTGAGTCAACAAGCCGCCGTTACCCCATCGTCCGCTCCTGCAACTCCCGAGCGCCACGTGTTTGTCTACCTGCCACTGATACTCTACCTTCTGAAGTTCGCTGTACATTGCTGCTTTCACTTACTCTGTTATTTCTACTTGTTTACTTTCTACTTGTTGGTAAGGAAAATAATAAATCTTGTTTTGTCTCGTGACGGTCATTAGAAACAAGGGTCATTCACCCAATAAATACATTCTTTTTTTTCAACTGTTGTCCGGAAAGTTCTGCAGGTTTTGTGTTACTATTTTTTGAACATTCATTGCTGATTAAAAACTCATTCTCCCTTGCGTCTCAGTAGTACATCCTGAAGAGAATTCTTTGCGCTATCTGATGGTATAACTGCCGTTTCACCATTGCTTGACCGACCCAATCTTTTCAAGAGTTTTTCAAGCGCAGCTCAACAAATTAACCAGGTGTGGGGGCCCAATAGTGCTAGAGAAAGCACTGTGCGGCAATGGCTCAACAAATTTCGTTCTGGAGATTTCAGCCTTGAAGATGAACCTCATAGCGGTCGACCTAAAGCAATATCTGACGAGGATTTTGGGGATTTTGGAGGCTGACCCATCCCAAACAGTTCGAGAGATTGCAGAAAAGCTAGGCGTTGGCAAATCCAGTGTTGCAGATGGTCTGAAACGCATTGGGAAGGTGAAAAAACTCGATAAGTGGGTGCCCCACAATTTGAGTGACCGGCAGAAATTGGCACGTCTCACTGCTTTTGCGCAACAGAAACAACCCGTTTTTGAACCGAAATTAAGTCACCGATGCATGAAAAATGGGTCATGTTATGATTGAACAGCAGACCGCCCTTCCGGAGACAGTCGGTTGGATTTGACGACCCACGAGGTAATTCTCAAAGCCGAAACCCTCCAGAACAAAAGATTCTGTCACGAGCTTGGTGCCGTCACCCCCCCCCTCCCGCCACGGCTGGAGTGTTGATCCACTATAACTTTAGGCCTAAACACCCTCCAACCATCAGAAACCCCTCACCCGTGAAGGAATCGCACCCGACATGACACAATTTTGTCAGACTGCAGCCAACCACTTATCAAACGGGAAACGGTCCGATTCTTTAGCATGACAACGCCCGCCCACATGTTTCACAAATCACTATCCATAAATTGAACGAATTGGGGGTTGAATTTCTACCACACCCCCCACATTCTCCAGACCTTTCACCAACCGACTATCCCCTTTTCAAACATTTTCAGGACTTCTTCGCTGAAAAATACTTCATCAATTATTAGGGACAGCGGGCCAAAAGAGACACTTCGTAGATTTCGTGGTTACTCAAACACCATTTCTCGACCACCCAGTTTTTTCACTTTGATGGGATTTCTCGACTGCTGTCACATTGGCAAAAGTGTGTGGTGCTTATTTGGATTAAATCCGATGAGTGTTAAGAAAGTTATGATCGTTTAAAGTTAAACACTCAAAACGCTGCAGAACTTTCCGGACAACCTAATATTAGATCTTCCCATTCAAAGACATGGACACATATAGAAGAGTAACCCGAGAACGCAAGGGTGAGGGCGGAAACATTTGCATCTGAATTCAAATTTAGAATCGTATGATTTGTGCCAAAACTTTGTGCTAACGCCTAGAGCAAAGGCCACGCTTTCGATGTTAACAATTTGGCCTTGCTTGGCATGGACCATCAGACAGATAACATTACCGCTCATGAAGTGAATAAGTTACGACACCAAGTTAGAGTGACAGTCATAGGGAATGCACTCATATTGGAGACCGCTCTGTGCTGCTTGAATAGCGACCCTTCATTTTCAAAGGCGTCGAACCTCATCAAAAAGTGGTAGTGGGCTACTAGGATGAGGGATCAGCCCATTTTCAGAAGATGCGAGACGCAACAACATGCGTAAGCACTGAGCCTAACCGCTTCATAGTAATGCCCATCTCAGAAGCCGAGAGCCATCACAAGAGTGCTGAGTCATGGGCAAAAGTCAGACCAGCCGGGTACCCTCTCAGCTCAATGGCTTTTTTGCCATAGCCTCACAGCACTTACATATTTAAGGCACTGAAGCGCGAGGTTGCAGTTGCAAGCAGTTCGCGCTCCGGTAGCTATCACAAGAATGACGAGATTGACTTCTATCTGTGTCGGGCCGACCCTCCATTTCGGTAGACTGAAACTCAGCAAAGAATAATAAACATTAGGCAGGCAACTTCGCTGTCTTAAGGAGCAAAAAATTATCTATCAAACAGCATAGGACACAATAGGAATTTTTCTTGCTTCTCACGAAAAAAATGATGTAAAACCAATTTATGTAAGAAACGCCAATCATGGACCATCCCAATAATCAGAGAATATCTCGCACACGAACCTTGAGATTTTCATGATTCGGGAAGAAATATCACTAGAATCTCTAGCTCTCAAAAGAAGATGAGAGTGGAAAAAGTTTGTCAAAATCTCATGATTTCTCTCGTGTACTGCTGCAGCTAGAACCAAGATCTAACAGGGATTCTATCCGACTTACGTTCAGCGCTATGGCCTTCGCCGAAACCTGGAAGTCAAAGATTCTTTAAGATCCCAAATACAATTCCAAACTTGGAAGGGTTGGTCGTAGGCTGGAGATTTCTGAAAAGTTTCCTAATTGAAACGATTATAAAACGAAGAGAGGCAAAAATGACTAGAGGAACAGCTCGTGGAGCAAAATAAAGGCAGACGCAATGCCATGCGCGATGACGGTGGCTTTCTAACGGGTATTGGCATCAGTTTGCTGAACATGACTGAACAAATAATAGGACTATCAGGCTGTGGAGTCATTTCCTTTTTGACGAGGGTCTCTATACCCATAATATAATCCACTTTGAGCTTCTCTACGATTGCCTTACAAAAGCTTTCTAACTATTAAGCTCATAAACACTGCGAAGCATAATCATAGTTCCACCCATGAATCTCACAAAATCCCGTCTTACACGACGTTTTCAAAAATGCCCCCATACAGAAAATGTGGTAATTACCAATACCAATTCGCATGCCAACACCAAACTCTAACTTGAAAAACAATTTTTTTTCGTCAATTTTTTCAAAAATGGTCGTTCTGACAACGCAGCAAAAGTATAGTTCCACCGAACAAATCGAATATTCCAACAACAAGTGCACAATAATTCAACTGCCCCAATGATTACTCCCTAAGCTCACGGACCTTGTGGAATTGTGCATTACTCTCATGGATCATCGCACCATGAAGCCCTTCACATCCTCGATTGGTACTCGCTGGCCAGGGCAAAAGAGCGGTTTGGTGACAACTGAATCACGCTCGAGTGCTTCGACTGTCATGAACTGGTGCATTATCCTGCATGAAAACGGGACTTTCTTGCTGATTTCTACGCCAGAAAGCAAGGAGACGTTGTCGCATGACTTTTAGATGACGGAAGAAATCATTTCTTTTTTTTCATACGGAGCGCAGTTTCAGACGTTCCATTCATGCGATGGCAGCCCAGACCATGAGACCACATCCACTGAAGTTCCGCCCGGAAAAATGAAACTTGTCTTCCCTCAGGTCGTGCCAGCGGAATCGGTTTTCGTCGGAGCCGTCGCAGTTGAATTTTTTCTCATCAGAAAACACGACCGCGAGAAAAAAAACTGAAAAAACACTACAGACAAGCAGTAGGGCACCGCAGCCAAAAGCCAACCTCACTCCATTGGGTTCGGCAACATCTTCGAGCAAAGCCAATTAGGTTTTCGCGATGGTTTTTCGTTAGAAACAGTACGTAACTCATATTCCTCCTATGGAGTGAACTTGGGAGTTTTTCAAGAGACGCCTAACAGTACTCTCGAGACATTAACCTCCGAAGATGTCTTGATTTCCCAACACGACACTGCAGAGTTGGATGCTTTCCAAGGATACGGCGGTTATTCCGATCGGGCAGCAAAGAAGGATGTCCAGAGCTCTTCTCAGCTCAATATCCTGTGGGTCCCTTGGAAAAAATCGTTGATAGCATGATGAGTGCGGCCCGCATCCCGCGCCATTCGACGATTCACCAGTTTTTGAGTCTTCTTTGCGATAATCTGTCCTTTTTCGAGGTCCATTAATGAAGTTCCACTTGCCATAGCCTAGAAGAGGCAAGAAGTCATAATAAAGAGATTCACCAAAAAAAGACTTGCAACTGGACAATATGGGGTGGAACTATACTTTTGCTTCGTTGTCAGAACGACCATTTTTGAAAAAATTGACGAAAAAAAAATTGTTTTTTCAAGCTAGAGTTTGGTGTTGGCATGCGAATTGGTATTGGTAATTACCACATTTTCTGTATGGGGGCATTTTTGAAAACGTCGTGTAAGACGGGATTTTGTGAGATTCATGGGTGGAACTATGATTATGCTTCGCAGTGTATTATGAAAGTCTCAAAGGAGATTAGTTGCTTAATGATTCCCACTGATGAAATGATGCGATGAAGCCTGCTGAAGCCCTATTTTAAGAAAGTTCCAAGTTTTGTGTTATGTTTACGAATTAGCTTAACCTTATAGCATGAAGGGTGAAATGAGATGCAGTAATTAATGAATTCAAGTAAAATGAAACTGAAGGGATACGTACAAATCCATCACACTACGAAGCTGTAAGTAGTGCAGTCGTTCGAAACGTCAGGAACAGCTCTTGATGTTTGCACAGGAGGCAATGAGAGGGGAAAGTACCTCGCGGCATAGGGCTAGCTTCTAAGCCTGTGATAATGAACGGTTATGAAGGTAGAGTAGGTTTACGAATATACTACCCAAGTAATCATGAAAGTACGATGAAATTTCATTTTACATAGAGCAAGCTAGCAGTGCGCAGCGTTGCGTGCGAGTTTAGCTGAGGACGCCGTCCTGTTAACAACAGATAAGCTCAAGCATCAGCTGATAAGCAGTAGAATTCATGACAGTAGCTACAGGAAGTTTTGTCGTCTGTAAAGTTGAGTGTAGAAAATTGTGCTCAGCGAGGGGATACAAAGCAACTTCAGTGTTCAAATGGCGAACGACATTAGAGAGGTCAAAAGCACAGAATCATACTTACACTTCCTGAACATGGCACGGAATTGGTTACTCGTGGAATATTCCAGTCTGGGACAACTGTCATCTTGTTCTGTGTTGGACAGAGACACGACAACAATTGTGTCAAGATGAAAATATCTCACCAGAAGCATAGACACCTTCAGGTTTAGTTGAAGCATGCGGCCACGCCTACCTCGATCTCAGGGATTTCGAGTATACTTCTCTTGGTAGGCTAGGACTAGGAGAACATCAGGACAGTGACTTTGATATCATATGCGGAAGCCCACGAAGATGACGTCGGTGCTAAACAGATTTACGTACTATATCCGAGTGAGAATTTCTAGGATGCAACCGCAATGAGTGCATGGGCGTTGCTTTTCCTTCCAATATTTTACACGGATTCTGAGAATACAACCTTTTACATGCATTACATTCTGCTACCTACTGCAAGTTATTGTTTGCCGCCCGTTCAGTTGCGCTGAAAGAACATTTTCGTCTTTCGAGCATTTTCTCGAATATGCATACGTGGAAGACCAGCAATGCTAGGAGGCTAAGAGTTCCCTACTTCCCAGGACCATCCAGCACTGGAAACCATCAAACTGAAGAAACTGTGTAAGAAGGACGCTCGGGGCACTTCTAGACTCAGCACCCGTTCTAAGGCAGCGTTCAGAGTTGTCGCGCTGCAACTGCACCAGACCCCAGCTTGCAATTGTACCAGACCTCTTTTTCACTTTAACATTGAATTTTTATAGTTTGTGACGTTTTCGACGACGCTCTCAGTTTTTCGAGTTTTTGACGGTTTTGACGATGTTTTGAGCTTTTCAAATTTTTGACGACGCGTTTTTCTGAAAGCGGTATACACAATCATTATCACAGTGTCCTGTATCAAAAACTACATTAAAATTCAATGTTAAGAAAAAGAGGAGCTAAGAATCAGGTAGAAATGAGAAACAGTGAAAAAGGAGTTGAATACCGGAAGAAAGAACATTAAGGGAAGCTGGGGTTGGTACTGCAGCGCGACAGCGCTATCGGAATCAAATGAGAAACCGAAAAAGTAAAGGAACTCTCAACTCCCGAAAGGGGCGCTACTTACGAGAAAACCTTGCACTTTGCAAAAGAAAGATGTTCCGTTGCCAATAGCTAGGACTGTTCAGAAAGAATTCTGAAGAAGGGAGAAAAAAGCGCCATATGGCCGCAGATTTTGAGTGAAAACAGCTGTTCCAGTTTTTTTCTGGTGGGAGTACGGGTGGGTAGCCTTAGACTTGTTGGGACCTCAAAGGTGATTTTTTTCGGAAGAGGCACAGCAAGCTTGCTCAGGGCCGCATTATTTTTTGGATTGGGAGATTTACCCCAACTGCCTTTAAGATTAATCGCGTCATTTACCTTTATGAGACGCACAGAGAGTCGATCACGCAGACCAAACAACTCCAATGACCACTTATGCGAAGGGCGACAGCTTCACAGTAACAAAACGACCATTCTTCTCTCCTGTTGATCTCAAGGGTTCGGGACGAGGTCCCAAAGACCTCTAACCTTCGAGGTGATGCAATGAAGTATCCCGTTCACGAGATAATCGTGACTGCTCGCTCGAAGCACGTGTCAACACAGCACCCGACCTGCCTACTAGAGGAGTAGTTCCCCATTTTGACAAGGGTGCTTTATAGTAGGGATATGGCGAACAAAGTGAAATGGTCGAAAGCCTTTGAAAGCGACGTTCTACACGAGTCAGAAAGCACGCTTAGGCCGTTTTTATTTTGATGTTTTGTGGGAATGCGCGGCCTGCGAGGGCTGTTGCAGAAGCAGCACAGTTGGTTGCTTCAGTTCTAGCCCTCTGTCATCATCTTCAGTTCTTATTTTGCAGAACCTAAAATGTTATCCGCATAAAGAAATTGCGTTGTACTTGTATTCCAAAGCGCAATTACAGGACTTGGCAAAAAGCCAAGAGAGCTGCACGCGACCGCGCCGCGCGAACGGTGTTAGTAAAAACGTGAGTTTTGTATCCACCCCCCCAAAAAACGGGTATTGGCGTAGCAAGGAATGTAACGACTTTCTCACGCTCCGTACTCTGTCCCTGTGCGTTTGGGGCGGAGGGGCCGACGAACACAGTGAGGCTGATAGTCTCATAGCACCTCAATGTCTTTTGAGTGCGTACATGTGTCTTTAAGGGTGGAATATCCACTAACATCACCATCGTGAAAACCAGCCTTATTCGCACATGCGGGACTGAATCAGAGTGATATAAATGGGTATAAAATGGCATTTGTTCGTTCTTCACCGTATCAATTCAGTGTGAGCTATCTTCGTTTGTGTCTAGCAGAGACCTCTGATGGCTTACACCCATTTCCTTGTGCTATACCGGATAGCCAATCTCACAGTCGGCCTTATCTTCACTTCTGGATGAATTTTCTAAGGCTGTATGGAAACTTAACCTTGGAAGAAGCTTTGAAAAGTTGTGCCTTCATGGGTTAACCAGTCGGCTCGCCGGCTGAGCTGGCACGCCTACTTTTGTGATACGGACCGGCTTTGCCGGGCTTTTACGACGACCGGTGGTTGAGTGCATGGTTGCCGATGCACTGAAGCTCAGTAAAAGTAGGCAGCTAGGTTTGAAGGCACGCACAGCCCACTGTGGACGGGTCTCTATACACCACAGAAGCACTCAACCTTCGCTGTATGTTTCTTTTCTCCAACGACTTTTTGTGATCCCTAAAGTCACTCAGGTCCGAAATATAAAATCTAGCAATCTACCGCC
>MU918139.1:3521-13955 GCA_036418165.1 Cooperia oncophora | reverse complement strand
ACAAAAAATGATATTTACATTGGAACCTGCACATGCACGCCAGACCGCCTTGAAAAGGCGCCCTGATCTCAGAATTCTTTGTCAGTTTTTGATAAAACTGTATTATTTGCCTCAGGCAGCGTACAGACTTCTCGATGACGCGCGTCGACGCGCTATAACGCGCCGTAACGCGCGACGACGCGCCTCATAGCTAGGCGAACGCTGCCTCAGATACTGTTATCGTGCTCATTACTGTAAGTGATTAGTTTGTGGCACTTATGAATTGATGGATGCTACATGAAGACTGAGACATTATTGAATGCAAAGCCTGTTATCCTGTTGTTTTCATAGCACTGAGAATATCTTCCTCGGATTATAGCAAGTTGCTCAGAATAATGAAAGTGTTTCTTTGAAAGCCGTTGTTTACCACAAACACAACAGTGTAAACTGATAATTTATCTTTTTAATTTCAGAGAATAGATTCGATAAGCTCATTAGTGCATTTAATCCAGTGACTATAACTGTTATGCGTTAGAAATGGGTAAGTAGTGTTAAAATGGAATATGTGTCGCAAGCTGGTGATTATCACATCAAACGACACCATCGTTTTGGCCCTGGATTGTGCTCGTTCTTCTCACCGACGTTCTGCTTTGCGTCCACTGCTTTAGGGCGCACTATTCTGAAGCAACATGGTCTGGGTGATGTATTAAATGACTGATAGGCGAGGTTCATACTTCGCGAAAGTGATAATTTAGTCGCTTCGATTGCAGGCTTACGACTGACTTCAGAAAAAGGGTATGCCATTGCGTTGTGTTAATTTCTGCTATTACATACGACCCACCCACGTTTGACATTTGGTGGGTCGTATGTAATACGTACGTATGTGATGACGCTCCCCACCCTCCCCCCTCCCCCCCCACCTCCCTCTTTCGCTTGGCGGGGTCTTTTTTGAGGGGTTAGCAAATTTCTGAAAAGTCGCAGGAACTCGGGAATGTTTGACGAGTTGGCGAGCAGGTTGGCATGGTACAGGCATACCAGAAGAGCAAATTTCTAGATTTTCGGTTTTGCAAAAATTTTACACGACTTGGTGGTGCAGTGGTGGAAGATTTGGTAGATGGAGCGGTCCACCGAATAGCACTGGAACGCGTTCGATCCTCCTAGGCGGGCAATGATCTAGTACAAGCCTTCTTGACACGCTGAATTCAAATATGCCCTCGGAATTTGCGGAACGATTCTCTGAAGGGAGTTACGGACCACTCAATCTCTGCTGTGTTCGGACAAGTTCGACGACAAAAGATTGCGGGTAGTGCGTGTATATAAGCAGCACTGCTTCAGAGATACGAGGTCGCATGTTGGAATCCGTGACTCTTGGATATTTTTGCTTTTGTGTAGAACACTTCCTATGAGCTCCCAAATTACTTCTGTTTAGCTAGTTTACCTAGTTCTTTGATTATTTGACATCAGGAGCAGGTAAATTTCTGGTTCCTTTTGAGAAGTTTTATGATAAGGATACCCGTTCATTAGAGCTTGTGCTAAGAAATGAAGATCTTATGGTTTGAGAGCACATGTGGTATTCTTCCACGAAATGATAGAAACAAAACAAGCTCTCACAATGAGCACAGCGAATAAAAAGTACTTTTACGGTACAGTTACAGTTCTCCACCAGTCCAGAGGGAAAACCAGTACTGAAGAGGTGTTTTGAATTCACCACGATTTCAAAGTATCCAGCCGAATACCAAGAGTAGGATAAAGTTTCAAAATCTGGGTGAGCAAAATTGAAAATAGATCAGAGATAAAAGACGGAGAATGGAGTGCCGTCGGTGTATCCCCATTGTACACGTTGTTGTTGGCGTGTGGTCCCGTTGTCATGATAAAACTTCTCAAAAGGGACCAGAAATGGCGAATTTGCTTGCTCTCGATGTCTCGTAATCAAAGAACTAGGTAAACTAGCTAAACAGAAGTGTTTTGGGGACTCATAGGAAGATCGACTACACAAAAGCAAAAATATCAAAGAGTCACGGATTCCAACATGCGACCTCGTGTCTCTGAAGCAGTGCGCTTGTATACACCACCAATTGCTTGCCGCGATCACTTGTCGTTCCGAACTTTTCGAAACACAGCAGAGACTGAATTGAATTGAACTCCCTTCAGAGAATCGTTCCGCAGATTCCGAGGGCAGATTTGAATTCAGCGGGTCATCGACCTGTTGGAGTTCCCTTGTCAGCCCCAACTGTCGCGTAGTATGAACACTCTTATATCTTTGAGACCTTCCGAAGTAGACGGGCATTTTCTTCTTGTCATCGTAAATAATCACTGTGTAGGGGCATTTGATGTGGGCGACGTTGAAGGGAGATGATTGCAAAACGACGCGCTGACTGAAATAAAAACAGTTCACTGTGTGAACCATTTCAAAACGAATGGAAAGTGTTCCGAGATACATACATGCTGGTCATGTCTGGAGTGTGGAACACGGTTATTGTGTCAAAATGTTGAATACTTGAAGTGAACTTTTTGCTGAATTCGGCGCTTGCCTGGAAAGTTCCGTTGAGGTCATGAGATAAGCTCAAAATCTGCTGCTTAGTCACGGCAATATACCTGTGATGAGGCGGATCTCATCAGAGACAGTTACGCCAATGCATGAAGTGAGTTGTGTGGTTCGTTAGATACCGAGCACGCGTTCACACTCTGTGACGCGAGCAGTTCGGTCGCGCGATTTGTGAATCAAAGGACTGCGACCAAGTCACACTCCTTAGCTGGTCATAGTACCTCTGCAGTTTCGAAAATTTCTATTGTGAATGCTCTTGACAGTTGCAGTGGTATAACGACCAGCCTTATAGCCCGGTCAACCACATTCGCGTTACCAAGTCGCCCGATTCACGAAGTATGAACGCATCCTAAGCAGGTCCGCCAGTGGGGGGAAGGGCGAAGGCAAGAGGAACAGCTGGAAACACCAAAACGAGGGGGGGGGGGAGGAGCAACGCGCTTTAACTCATCATCCATTGCATCGGTGTCGCTCACAAGAAAAGTGGAAGTGTACTTCAGCTTTTTCACCGTCACTCCCAGCATTGAGCTGTAGAATCGGTCCGACTGCTGGTTGGTCTACAAAGCCCACGACCGAAATGTGTGCAGTGAAACAGGAGGGGAGAAATAGCTGAGTGTTCTTTCATAACTTCGCCTGCCCACCACGGCGTAGGCACGCAAGGTGCCGCGCTACCGGCCACGCATCTAGCTAGGCCGAACAAAGGTACTTGTCTGCACCCTCTAACGTTCGACTGAGACGCCATTGTTTCCTACAGCTCCTTGGGTACTCTCTCGAGCAGCGTGCCGACACGGTCACGGATTTTCGGTTGCCTCAGATGCGCATCCAAAGAGGTGTAGAGAACTAACCCAGTGAACCGTGGGAGGGTGCGGAGCAGTGCGCGTCTGGCCTCTCTAAAGGTATGGACAGTCGCGCAGGTTGTTCCATACCTATGGCTTGATGGACGGGCAGAGTTATAAAGGAACCTCTTTCCTCTCTAATTTCAATCACGAGCATTCGCTGTCGTGAAAGGCTTCGTTAGCTGCAGACTGTTTGGAAGAATCTGTCTCACAGGTGCGCGCACAATATTTCTTTGACTCTGTAATATGTAGTGGACAGGAGAACGGGTCGAGCTACAGATACGGTTACTGGCTAAAGCCGTGTGTAAGGCTCAATCAAAAAGTCCAGTTCAGTTGCTCCTTCCACTGGAAGATAGGCGAAGCTCGAGCGTGAGTCCCTAAAGCAGCTCATTTACGTGAGTTGCACAATGTTCAAGCCATGCAAGTCTTCCATTCCACTCTAAGGGGTCAATAATAGGAGTCAGAAAGGCTGTGTGCCATGCACCCTGCCCCATCCATAACATTGGTGTCATTAGAACGTGCAATGGGTTTTGCTACAGCTTTACACCTATGTGCAAGACTGTTTTGTTATCTTCAGAGTCAAAAAGAGTTAACGCCTAATGTAGTCATCTAATCTGGATGTATAAGAAGCTTCGCTGGTTTGAGGGGTGTTAGGCCTTCGCGCAGTTAGCACGATGAACGGCGCGAGCAGCTTGCCATATGCATTGAGTTGTTCCTGCCATCTGATTTAGATTGAGCGCCGTTCCGTTAGCGCAGGGCGTTGATAGGCTCAGTCAGAGTACATCATTGTTGGGGATTCACTAACGGAGGGGGTCGTATTTGGTCGCTGGGGGAGAGGGGTATCTTTGGTCTGAGAGAATTTTTCCGAGAGCTGATCGTTCTTGTTTCACGGGCGCTGTAGTAGGAGTCGTATTTGCTTGTTGCTGGGGAGGGGGGAGTCGTATATGCCCTCTAAGGGAAACCTGCGGCAATGGAAAAATTTTTCGCGGTTTTCCTTATTTAAGATGTGCTCATGTGCTATAGAGCTCCCTGCCCTCGAAAGCAAAACTTCGAAAGCAAAATTTTGGGGAAAAAGTACGAAAATTTTCAAAACATTCTGGAAATACTGAAAAAAGTGGTAGGAAGCTGGGACTCTAAAGTAGTAGGTAGGATGGAGATCGTATTTCCTTCGCGGTTCTTCCCTTTTCACATATACCTCCTTCACCTTCGACAGTTCGATCGTATCAGTGGGAGAACTGGGGGGGGGTCGTATCGATCCCCCTTTAGGGGGAGGGGGTCGCACGGACTCGGCCAAGGTCTCCAAACAATGATGTGCCCTGGGCTGCTCGTGTTTGCCGAATAAAAGTTTACAAGAATTTGATCGCAAAGAACGAGTTACTTCTGCATCTTCCATGGCAAAATCTCCAAAGCCTCCATGTGAAAAGAGTGGTTCCGCGTCCAGCGAATTCTGAAACTTTTTTTAGTTTAATAAATAATTGATGGCTTCTCGGTCTCACCTTAATCCCTTTAGCAACGTTGGAGACACTGTCATGTGGCCACCATATTGGAATGTACGCAGTGTGAGTCTCAGGCGTTGTCTAAAAGAACGCGTGTGATGCTGTGTCGAGGACCACTTCGCAGCCATACTTTTTGTACTTCTCTGATCATTTCGACTAGTTGAGGACCAGTTGTCGATCGCTCAACGTCCGTGACGAAATAAAGGAAGACGCTGGTAGCGTTGGTTGGCACTTCGAGTATTCCAGTACGACCTTGAACATTCTTTATCGGTCCCGGTCTGCTAGGATTTGTTTCAAGCAAAGATCGATATGATAGATTAGTAGCAAGATGATGAGTTGGGCTCTTTCCTCAGACGAACGGCGATCTGATGTCAGGCGTCTACCGTAACTTGGCTGTTGAAGACAAACTGCACACTCACTTCCGTAGATCCTTATCCTTGCGCCATCTCCATACATCGCTCGCGTATTCCTCATAGTGCACCACTAACGTCGATACGAAGAGCCCTCAGAGAAATTTGCCCTCAGTGGTAGAAAACACCAGAAGTGATAAGGTGCAGACGAGTAGAGCGTTTGGCTATGGTAAGCCAAACGGCCGAGCACTTTCGAGGATTGAAAGCGTTACACATGTACAAATTCTAACCCTTTCTCCTCGCACATGACAAATATCGTCTTCAGAGATAAGTGTGCAGTTTGTCTTCAAGACACAGAGAATCTATGTGCATTATGACGCTATATAGGTCATGGTAACTTTGTCACCCTGCGTACTGCTGTGAATATTGGAGCGTTTCCGCTCCGTTTATTCGTTTCAGACGACGTTTTTACGACGACCCACCGGAACTGCAAAACCTCATCTTTGGTTTTTCACTGTGAAAACGAATGTACATTTCCTCTCCCTTGGCCTGAAGTTCCAGATTTTTTTCGGGCAGGAGCAGTTGTGAACTCCACCAGTTTTACTTACGTCGGCTGTTCCACTCATTGTGAAGACTGATTCAGACTCGAAAATACCAGACTTGAAAGTGATCTGAAGTCAGCAAACTATGACTCGCAGGATGGGGTTAGAGAAATTTTGGAATCAACCTGAAAATGACTAGCCCAAGCGAATATCGGACACCGTTGATTTGATTTGGCCATTATGATATCACGAGTGATCGATTCTTTTACAACCTAAAAATACGAGAATAGGGTACTGTCCCTTGACCTTTCTTTTACGCGCCTGTTATCTTTGTTGCTTTCTTTTCCTTCAGTCAATAGTTATCCTTCGCTCGGTATGATGATTGGCGCGACAAATTCCTACGGAATCGAAGCGTCTAGCAGAAAAAAATAGTAAAATTGCAGGAAAAGCCGTGAGCCTTTATGTGGGGACGTTCACCGTGTATGACCCTATAAGAAGCCTTGAGCAAGACCCTTCATGTCAAAAGTCCTTCTCCTAACCAGGATCACCGCCCGAAGATTACGCATCCTTGATTCTGATACTACTAGTAGGCAGTGATTAATTTATTATCCGGACAAGGAATAGGAGATTCGGCGCTGTTTGGCGACGGGGGGGGGGGGGCATTTTGCACTTTAACGACTTCCCATCGACGTGTCGACCCATCTAGACAGCCTCCTCGAGTTGACAGGTTTTACCATGATGGCTTGACGAGCTTGCTCCAGCTTCACAAGAGTTCACAGGTTTCACCAGAGTGAGACTTGTAAAACCAGAACTAGTGAAGCAACGAAAGTGCAAAATGCACCTCCCCCCACGTCGGCATACTGCGCCAGGAGATTGTACCTATCAGGCAATTGCGGAATGTGTTTTTGAAGTTCAGATTCGAATCTTCTCCTTTCTCCAATCTGACAGTTGTCAAATGACAGTTGTTTTGAACTAAATTATCCCACGAGTAACCCATTCTATGGCACGTTGAAATGCCACTCCTATTCCGTTACAGATAAAGAGTTTACGGTGCCGCGTTCGGAGCAGTCTTGTTCCTGTTGGGTGCAGACATGTCTCACTGAAACCCCTTTGCGAACTTGTTCAGAGAGGTCCGCGGCAAATATGGAAGACGGGTAACATTCTTTCCTGGTAAAACCGGATCACCGAATGCAACAAACTTACTTTTTCTTCTTTTTTCAAGTGGGGTTCAACACCCCTCCATAGCTCATATGGACAAGTAAAAAGTGATGTAAGCTGGAAAATTAGTCCTGTTATGTGGTAATACTTTTATGGGGCCGTAGTAAAAAAAGTGATGGAGACATCACTTCCATTTCTTCGAGGCCTTCGAGCTTTTGTTCACTTACCCTCAGGTTTTTTTGAATCCACTGAACGATTTCGTTTGGTCCATCGAAAATTTTCATTTCTACACCGAGACTGTTTAGGGTGACGAAAGTGTTATATGCATACGATTTTGTAAATTTTGGATGAACAAGAATGCGACGAGCGAGTGTGAATATACCTGAACAAAACCCGACTTCTTTGGGAGGAAGCGAAAAGCCGCTAGTCGGTAATTTTTTTTCAAGGACATGTACGATACAATGTGCACGATTGCTTGGGAAGCCTAAGGAGTCTATCTTTCTCGTGCGCGCCTCGAGCCAGTGGTTTAATACCTCGTTCTGCGGGGCAATGAAGCTAGCTTGTGATACCTTGATTTCCATCTTAATTCCATTTATTGTTTGATATACGATCAGGGTACAGCATCGTGGTGTGAAACACATAGGGGGTTGTACTTTTTTCTCTGGCGAGGGGGGGGTCATTTGGTCGTTGGGAGGGAGAGAGGGGTCGTATGTGCCTTTGAGAAAAATTTGTCGCGTTGGTTTTCCGGTTGTTGACTTTTTGCGTGATTTTCCTGTTTCATGTGCACTATATACCCCCACCCGCTCGACGAAAAATTTTTTGGGTGAAAAACTGGAGTGGAAAATGTGGGGAATTGGTAGATGTTGGGGAAGGGGGGGGGGGTCTTACCGAGAACATTTAGGTAGGGTGGTCGTACTGACACCCTCTCTCGGAGGGGGGGGGTCGCACCTACACCACCACCACCTCACACATCATGATGCTCTACCTGCATACGATGAGCTGGCCGCACTAGACCCAGAAGCCACACAGCTAGCCGTACGCACTTGTCGTCGGCGCCCTTTCACGAAAGGCAGGCCGTATGGCGCGGAGGCGACATTATTAAGTGGCACTGAAACAGGAAAACACGCAAAAGTCAGCAACCGGAAAACCAACACGACCAATTTTTCTCAAAGGCACATACGACCCCTCTCTCCCTCCCAACGACCAAATGACCCCTCCCCCCTCGCCAGAGCAAAAAAGTACAACACCCTATGTGATTCACACACGATGCTGTCGCCTGATGTATTACCAACCACTAAATGGAATTAGGATGGAAATCAAGGTATCACAAGCTAGCTTCATTGCCCCGCAGAACGAGGTATTAAACCACTGGCTCGAGGTGCGCACGAGAAAGATAGACTCCTTAGGCTTCCCAAGCAATCGTGCACATTGTATCGTTCATGTCCTTGAAAAAAAAATACCGACTAGCGCGCTTTTCGCTTCCTCTCAAAGAACTTCGGGTTTTGTTCAGGTATATTCACACTCGCTCGTTCGCATTCGTTGTTCATCCTAAAATTCACAAATCGTATGCATATAACCTTCGTCACCCTAAACAGTCTCGGTGTAGAAATGAAAATTTTCGATGGACCAAACGAAATCGTTCAGTGGATTCAAAAAAACCTGAGGGTAAGTGAACAAAAGCTCGAAGGCCTTGAAGAAATGAAAGTGTGTCTCCAATCACCATTTGTTAAAAAAAAAAAAAAAAAAAAAAAAAAAAAAAAAAAAAAAAAAAAAAAAAAAAAAAAAAAAAAAAAAAAAAAAAAAAAAAAAAAAAAAAAAAAAAAAAAAAAAAAAAAAAAAAAAAAAAAAAAAAAAAAAAAAAAAAAAAAAAAAAAAAAAAAAAAAAAAAAAAAAAAAAAAAAAAAAAAAAAAAAAAAAAAAAAAAAAAAAAAAAAAAAAAAAAAAAAAAAAAAAAAAAAAAACTACGGCCCCAAGAAAGTATTACCACATAACAGGACTAATTTTCCAGCTTACATCACTTTTTACTTGTCCATATGAGCTATGGAGGGGTGTTGAACCCCACTTGAAAAAAGAAGAAAAAGTAAGTTTGTTGCATTCGGTGATCCGGTTTTACCAGGAAAGAATGTTACCCGTCTTCCATATTTGCCGCGGACCTCTCTGAACAAGTTCGCAAAGGGGTTTCAGTGAGACATGTCTGCACCCAACAGGAACAAGACTGCTCCGAACGCGGCACCGTAAACTCTTTATCTGTAACGGAATAGGAGTGGCATTTCAACGTGCCATAGAATGGGTTACTCGTGGGATAATTTAGTTCAAAACAACTGTCATTTGACAACTGTCAGATTGGAGAAAGGAGAAGATTCGAATCTGAACTTCAAAAACATTCCGCAATGCCTGATAGTACAATCTTCCCTGGAGCAGTATGGCGACGTGGGGGGGGGCATTTTGCACTTCGTTGCTTCACTAGTTCTGGTTTACAAGTCTCACTCTGGTGAAACCTGTGAACTCTTGTGAAGCTGGAGCAAGCTCGTCAAGCCATCATGGTAAAACTGTCAACTCGAGCGAGACTCCTAGATGGTCGACACGCGAATCGATGGAAGCCTGTTAAAGTGCAAAATGCCCCCCCCTCCCCCGTCGGGAAACAGCGCCGAGTCTCCTATTCCTTGTCCGGATAATAATAGTATCAGAATCAAGGATGCGTAATCTTCGGGTGGTGATTTTGGTTAGGAGAAGGACTTTTGACATGAAGGGTCTGCTCAACGCTTTTATAGGGTCATACAGCGGTGAAACGTTCCCTAACATAAAGGCTCACGGCTTTTCCTGCAATTTTACTATTTTTTTTCTGCTAGACGCTTCGATTCCGTAGGAATTTGTCGCGCCAATCATCATACCGAGCGAAGGATAACTATTGACTGAAGGAAAAGAAAGCAACAAAGATAACAGGCGCGTAAAAGAAAGGTCAAGGGACAGTACCCTATTCTCGTATTTTTAGGTTGTAAAAGAATCGATCACTCGTGATATCATAATGGCCAAATCAAATCAACGGTGTCCGATATTCGCTTGGGCTAGTCATTTTCAGGTTGATTCCAAGTTTCTCACCCCTAATTCAAAAACATAGTTTGATGAATTCAGATAACATTCAAGTCTGGTATTTTCGAGTCTGAATCCGTCTTCACAATGAGTGGAACAGCCGACGTAAGTAAAATTAGTTGAGTTTAAAGCTGCTCCTGTTTCGAAAAAGTCGAAATTTCGGGCAAAGGGAGAGGAAATGTAGCCTTGTTTACCGTTGAAAAAACCAAAGATGAGGTTTTGCAGTTCCGGTGGGTCGTCGTACAAACGTCATCTGAACAAACGGAGCGGAAAAGCTCCAGTATTCACAGCAGTATGCGGGGTGACAAAGTTACCATAACCTACATGGCGTCATAATGCACATAGATTCTCCGTGTCTTGAAGACAAACTGCACACTTATCTCTGAAGACGATATTTGTCATGTGCGAGGAGAAAGGGTTAGAATCTGTACATGTGTGACG